>CM019148.1:36075548-36174357 GCA_009733165.1 Naja naja | reverse complement strand
TTCCTTCTGTTGGGTGGAGTTCTGGATGATTTGCAGACTCTTGCTAGGTGTCCTCTTTTTTCACAACGGAGGCAGATGGTATCTAGGAACTTGCATTCAGTGCGGGGGTGGCTTCCCCCACAACCTCTGCAGTAGAAATCTTGCCTCTTTCTTCCCAGGTCTTATTTTTCCACTCCATTCTGAGTCTATAAATTCCTTCCTCCACCTCACTACAGTCTGACTCAGAATCTATTTGCTCACAATGAGTTGTTGTGGACTTTTCCACATCAGGATGGCTTGTGGCCTTGTTAATTTTCTTCATGGCTGCTGCTGAGGACTTGGTAGCTTCTGCTGAAGAGGCCTCTTCTATTGCTTCCTTCAGCGTGATCTTAGGTCTTAGTAATAACTTGCTCTGAAGCACCTTCTCTTTAAGGCCCAGAACAAATTGATCGGGCATGGCCTCTTCTAAATTGTTAAATTCACATGCACCCCCAATGTCTCTTAAACTTGCCACAAAGTCATTTACGTTTTCACTTTCCCCTTGATCCCGACAGTAAAACTCATGTCTCTTAATGACGCATGATACTTGTGGGGCGTAATGGGCTCTTAACAACTTTTCTAAGTCAGGCCATTCCATTACCTTCACGTCTGCAGCTCCCGCCAATGCTTCGCCATCTTGAAAACTGCCGGACCGCAGTGCATGAGAAAGACCGCCCTCTTCCGCTTCTCGGAAATGTCGGCAAGATCGTTTCCTTCCAGATACATTTGGAAACGATCTGCCTATGTCTCCCAGTCTTCTGCCATCGGATCGAACTGGGCTGGGGGGGTGTTCAGCGCAGCCATCTCTCTCTTCTTCTGTTCCGCATTGCCTTCTTCTTCAGGGAGATCCCACCTTCGTCGCCAGTGTTAAGTTTGCATGAAGAGACAGACACCGAGTGCTTCAAGCTTTTTGTTTATTAGTGACTACAGCTCAGAACGAACCCGCTTTGGCTGGGCTGCGGCTGCTACTTATAGCCAGCAGCCGCAGTTGCCAGCCAATCAGAGTGCAGGGTTTTCCCGCACTTTTTAAACCAATCATTTCTTACATTTTACAAGAACAGTTCAAACTAAACCAATGACTTTAAACCTGCATACATAAACTTGTCATCACTCCTTATCACCCATCTCCTCCCACTTGTGACTGTATGACTGTAACTTTGTCACTTGTATACTTACGATTTATATTGACTGTTTCCTAGTATGATTGATTGCTTATTGTACCCTATGACTATCATTAAGTGTCGTACCTTATGATTCTCGACTCCTGATAAATGTATCTTTTCTTTTATGTATACTGAGAGTATTTATACCAAGACAAATTCCTTGTGTGTCCAATCACACTTGGCCAATAAAGTATTCTATTCTATTCTATTCTATTCTATTTTATTCTATTCTAATTCTATTCTATTCTATTCAGTGAGATGGTGTAAGGAAAAAATGTATTATCCAGGTAGCATATGGATGGACTTGTACTTCCACTGCAAATTTCACAGGATCAATTTTTCCCCAGGCATCTAAATAATTATTGATTTAAGTGATCATTTCATGTGTTTGGAAGTTTATATTAAAGGGATAGTAATAAAAACTAGCCCTAATCATGGATATTTGCAGTGTTTTCTCCTGCCCATATCAACCAAAAACTCCTAAGATAGAGATCAAAGAGATTGTTTTGTATTTGGCACAAGGCAAATAAAGTGATCCTACATATTAATGATATGAAAGGGTTTTTTTTATCCCATTAAAAATGGAAATCTCACCAATGAAGTGACAAGAGGCTAAAAATAGAGTTGTGCTCATACAATTTGCAGAACAGAATAACAGAGTTGGAAGGGACTTTGGAGGTCTTCTAATCCTACCCCCTGCTCAAACAGGAGACCTTATTCCATTTCAAACAAATGGTTGTCCAATCTCTTCTTAAAAGCCTCCAGTCCTGCAGCACCCACATTTCTGGAGGCAAGTTGTCCAACCAATTAATTGTTTTAAGTGTCAGAAAATTTCTCCCTACTTCTAGGTTGGTTCTCTCCTTAATTAATTTCCATACATTCTTTCTTGTTCTGGCTTCAGGTGCTTTGGAGAATAGTTTCCCTCTTTTCTGTAGTAAAGCCTTAGATATTAGAACACTGCATATAAATCTTTGATGGCTTCTTAGCTAAATACAAACAATAGAGTTCATCTTCTAATTCCTTAAGAACAACTTCAACTACATAGCATCACCTTTGGCTCTTCCTCTTGCAGACATCCGGTGTAGATCTAAGAAAACAGGTATGAGAATGTGATACATTTTTCATTCATTATAATCTCAGATGTTCAGGTGTTCCAGGTAGAGGAAATGGGCAGGAACTGAAACCAGGTAGGAATATCTATGCTATCTGGTGGATATGCCTCCTTTTGACAAGTGGCCAAGTTCCCATTGCAAAGATCTTGTACTGCAGCTTTGTTACCTGGCTATGATTTTAACAGGACCAGCAATAGAGAATTCTTGGTGCTGCAAACATAACACATCTGGAGAGCCTATGTTAAAGAACATTGCTGTTCCTCAGTGCACTGAGTCACATGGACTTCTCAAAAGATGTGTAGGATTCAACTGGCATATGTATAAGTGCTTCATCTGTCAAAATGGTGGGGACTTTACAGTCAGGTATATCAAACTAGCTCGCTGTAGTATTTAACATGATTGATTGCTGTCTTTATTTATTCTATACAAATTCTGCAACTTTTCCAAACCCTCCAAGCAGGACCAAGCAGAAGGCCATCCCTTGAATTCCTGTTTGTGTTATTACCATCTAATGAATTCGGTCCTACAGCAGGTGTCAAATCATATCCGTTGTTTTGCAATCGACTCTGAATAGAAGATGTATGACTCCTGCAAATGAATCTAATATGAATCTAATGAGCAGTAATGAGCAACTGTTTTGTCATTATTGAGGCAACCACTGTGATACTAATAAACTCTCATTTTTGCTCTTTAGAAGAAAGCACTGGCCAGGATTTATAACATGGCCTTAATGTCCCCAAAGCCTGAGGCAAAACAGCAAAGTGAAACCCCTAAACTGAGCATAATTTAGTCATTTTCGATCTGGCAGGCCTCTTATTTTGTCTTATTAAAATGAAGCCAGTTTTATGCCTTTTGAGCATCCTCTGGCTTGAAGGGGAAAGATGAAGAATGATTGTCCATTAAAGGAGCATAAAGTTAAAGAGGTGGGCATTCTGCCTTAATTTCATTTAATGTAAACATAATCATTGTCTGCCTCTATATTCAATGGCCCTTTCAGAGCCATAAAGAAAATAGTTTGAATACACTTAGAAGGGAACATTTGGGGTCCTGTGCTTGCCTGGGCATCTTGAGATGTTACTCACTGACTGGACCAGAAGAATCAGTGATAGACATCAAAAATGGATATCTGTGTCTCTCTATCACTAAATAACTACACAGAACAGATTTAGTTGAATTATTTTGAAGAAAGAGATCAGTATGAGCAGAAAAATCTTAGTCACTGATTAGAGGTTCAAGGAATCAGCCCATGGAATCCAGGAGGGAGTACCAGTACTGCATCATACTATATTATCAGCATAAATTTTTCTCCTACTTATATCAGATGAAAAGTTTGTAGGCAAACTGCAAAATATTTGGAAGCTAACAATGTACTCGAAGAAAATTAAGGTCTGAAATATTTACTTAATTTTTGGGGGGAGGGAGGGAGAGAATATGTTTTAAAATCCCATGAAGTAGCTGTGTGGACAAACTGCAGTATTTTGTTGCAAATATATTTTCCAAATATGTTTGTTTATATGGCCACCCCATTTACATAAATATGACTTCAGGTAATATATATCAATAAAACCAAAGAAAAACAGAATTATTCTTAAACCAACAATATAAACAGGAACAAAGCTAAAATTGACATAACGCCATAGAGTTAGGGCTGTACCTCCCAAACAACCAGGCTCCTGGCACAGTGCCTGAAGGGAAAACTATGATTTTAGATCTTTTTTGAAAACTAACAGAGTTTGTGGCCAAACACATTTCAGAAAAGAGACTGTTCCAGAGAGTCTCAGCAGAAAAGGAAATAAGGAAAAAGTAGAACAAAAATTACGTAAATAAATAAATTGAAGTGCTGACCTATCTTTTTGGACATGAAAATAAGGTAGGGATGGTGGATACATTTTGAATGTTCACAGTATATAATGGGAACTCTCAGAAAATGTCCATGTACAATATACCATTTATTTACCATACTATGAAATAGAGGAGATTGCTCTGCTTCTAATCAGGATGCTCTCCTCTATCCTATATCTTTGTTATAGGCATACTCCAACCATGGTACTGAGCTGTAGCTATCCAATCTTTTATTTTCTATGAATGAGTTTAGACTTTTTAAATCAAAATAATACTAGAGGCTTGCACTTTGCTTAGTTTATGCCCAAATTACATTAAAAAACCCTTCAACAAACAAACAATTAAGTAAAATGCTGCAGATATAAATGCCTATACAGAATACATATCAGAATCTTTACTGGTTCTTTCATAGAAAAAGAATTTGAGTGGATGTTGCATTGCACTGAGAATTTTTCTAACCTGGAAGAACTTTTCCATATTTTTATGAATACAAAAATAGAAAGCTGTTTATTGAGTATGATTACCAAAAACCTCTAACATTCTATATTATTTTCCAAGATGAAGAAAACTTTTGTTATAAATTATGTTCCATTAAGAAGACATTAGATGCTCAAGAAATCTACATTCTCAGCCAGGTTATCAGAAACTAAGTCTCTATTACATTGCATTATATATATGTATGTATGTATGTATGTATGTATGTATGTCTTGGTATACACCAAGACCTATATACCTTTACCCGTGAAAATCTACGAAAACATAGCCCACCCCACAGACAAAAGGCAACCACTGTCCAGAAACCAGACCATGGCTGCAACACCAGCTGCTACACCCCCTCCGACCCCCAAACTAAGCAAACTGACACACGCTATAAACACATAGCCAGACCTCAAACTCGGAGCCAAACCAAGGCCCAGAATGTCACATCACAGCCTTCCACCCAGGATACTACATCATGGAACTCAGGAGATTACAACACAAAACCTCAGGAGGTTGCAACACAGACAACGACCCAGGAGATTACAGCACAAGACCCAGGATGTCACAACAGACCCAGGATGTCACAACAATAAAACTCAGAAGGTCATCACACAGCCCACTACATAGGTAGCTACAACACAAAAGGCTGAAGGACACACAGCCACTACCTCAGCCACACAGGCTCTTACAAAAAAGCCAACCAATCAGCAAACATCAATTCCATCAACCAATCAAGAAGAGCCAGACAGCCAACAACACAGCCAACCAACCTGCTTACAACAGAGCCAGCACACCACACCTCCCCTCCAGTATTTATAGAGAGAAGGCAGCTCAGATCACGCTTTGCTGGCAGAAGCACAAAGCCGAAGACACCAGCCTGAAGATGGCAAGTGGGATCTCGTCGAAACGTCACCAAGATACTCTCAATCTTACACGGGACAAGACCCGAATACACCAAGACCTACATACCTTTACCCGTGAAAATCTATATATAAGTCATTTGAGGGTCATCCAATTTTCCAATATGTGTAACAATTATATTGTATATGTATATATATATATATATATATATATATATATATATATATATATTTGTTTTCGTAGATTTTTCACGGTGTAACGGTATGTAGGTCTTGGTGTATTCGGTCTTGTCCGTGTAAGGTTGAGAATAGCCTTGCAAACGTTTCGACGAAATCTCATCCGTCATCTTCAGGCTGGTGTCTTCAGCCGTCTCCTGAAGACACCAGCCTGAAGATGACGGATGAGATTCGTCGAAAACGTTGCCAAGGTATTCTCAACCTTACACGGGACAAGACCCGAATACACCAAGACCTACATATATATATATATATACATAAACAATATAATTGTTACACATATTGGAAAATTGGATGACCCTCAAATGACTTAGTATATTTATCCCACCCATGAAAATGCTTGCATATTTATATGTGCAAAGTAAGCCTGTGCACCCATTTGCAAGATAAGGCAAAAGCTGTTGGGCATACACATTAACTCTGTGGACAAACCTTTTCCAGGTTTAGGGCATAAACATGTTCACTTATATATGGCCACAACTGTCTTTATTGAAAAGATGGCCACCATCCAGATTCCATTACTTTTCTGCTTATCTTGCTTCCAAGTATAAATTATATACATGATAATACAATAATGCCATGTTTTAAAAAAGAAAAGACAGCTGGGTGCCCACCATTATAGCCCGCAAGTAATGTCCTCAAAATGTGGTTCCAATGGTTTTCCAAAAGCTAAGTGCTAGCCCTCCATCAAAAAAATAATGCTTGTGGATGGTGCAGAGCATTCTCCCTATGCAATAAAATGAGACTTACTGTAGAGATTTGTTCAGAAGGTTGAATGATTCCACACAGGGTACAGCTGTTTGTTTTACTGCATGATGCACTATATACACATTGAACTACTGAATGGAGAACATATTGCTGGCATTTAAGATATTATTATAGACACAGTGGTGTAATTATGTGAGTGGAAGAGCCAAAAGAAGGGGGAACGGGAGGAGGTATTGCAATAACTACTTTCCAATATTGTGAATTAGAGATGTGTGAATACCAAAAGCCTTCTTTGCAGCAGACATTCAGAAGTAGTGAAATTCCAGGATAGGGTGTTCTTCATTCTCTAGATGTTAGCTTTTGTAGTCAAGAGGGGGGAAATTACAGGATACAGATAAAATATCACGATAAACTTGAGGTATTGCTTAGACAACAAATGTCTCACATATAAAGGGGCATTTGAGCATTTACAGAATTCACAACCTGAAGCTCCCTGAAATTGGAGAGACTTTTAGAGTTAAGTATTTGGGTAAAACCAACCTACTTACTGCTTTTTCTTCTTTTGCACTCTTTATCCTCCACCCCTAATGAAAGGGCATTTCCTACAAAAGGACAATCAAAGCTGACACAAAGATCTTGCACGGATTGCCCCTTGATGGCAAGGAAGGTCATTTCTAGCTAAGAATCTTTGGGTTTGTAGTCCTCTTCAAGGAACATGAAATGAGTCATCTCATTCTCAACCCTCTTTTCTTCTTCAGATGGCCTGGAATGAGATGGCACCATATTATTTGCTTTTGGGAAAGCCATTACCTTGTGGCTATTCTAGAAAGCCTTAGAAATAAATTTGTTGATAAGTGACCTCTCCACTGATGGATTTCTGTATGCTTTTGCTCCTTGAGTGCTGCGATTGTGGCTATTTCTGATGTGTTGACTAATTTTTAATTTCCTTATTGACATATGTAAGCCACTCAGAGTCACCCACTGGAGTGACATATAAATAGTAAACAAGCAACAAACATTTCCAGGCGGGAAAAGAGCACAGACCAAATATTCTTTGTAGAGTTTGCATGAGGTGGTGGTGGTGGTATTTGAAGTGCCCACTCTGCTGTTTTAATGTGATTTTAACTGATTGTTTTTTATTGTATTTATGATATAGTTTTACATGAGCTCCCTAGAGTCTGTGGAATTGTGATATGTTGAATAAAAAACAGTATTGTTTCTAAGAAAGAGAATAGTTTTTCAGAATTATTTTTCAATATGGATAACAGCAGTAGCAGACTTATATATTGCTTTACAGTACTTTACATCACTCTCTGAATGTCAGCGTGTTTTCCCCAATAATCTGGGCCCTCATTTTGCCAACCTCAGAAGGATGGAAGGCTGAGATAACCCTGAGCCGGTCAGGATCAAACTCCTGGCAGTAGGCAGATATAAGCCTGCAATACTGCATTGTAACCACTTTGCCACCATGAGAATTATGCATTTTAAAAACTTTATTAAGACCTCTTTTAAACAATGCCTTTGAATAAGAACTGTAGAATACAGTGAGCCAAATTAAAACTTTTATTTTTATTTTTAAGTGAAACTCTTCTTTCCTTCTGCTTTCCTTCTTCTATGAAAGAGGCCCGACTACATAGGAGCCCTTTATTCCCTGTTACCCCTCTGGGTTCCTCAGAGTGAAGGCTTTATGGCTTAGGAAAATATGAGGATGGAACCTGTGAAATGGAGAGATGGAAGTAGCTAAGGTGATGGGTATTAACTTGTAGAAATTGGGGAATATCCACTGGTACTGGAGCCATTCTAACATGAGCAGGAGTGTTTACCTTTTCCAGCCCTTCTCCTTCAAAGTAGTAGTCCACTTTTAAGTAAGACGTTTTATGGAAAGGATGTCGATTGTTGAGAAACACCTCAGGTCTGTGTTCTCCAAAACAGGTGAGGCTAGGACAAAAGCTAAATTGATGACTTACTTAATAATCTACTTAATGTGGCATGATCAAAAGAGCAACCTTTGATTATTGCAACAGTTTAGCCTATATCTATCCAATGCATTTATTTCAGAAATGGTGTGATATGGCAATGGCTAGGTTGCTGCATTCAACATTAATATTCCACATTGGGTTTGCAAGTCTAGGATTGAAATTTCAAACACAAAAGAGAATCAGGACGAAAAGCACTCTCTGGACTACATAGAATTCCTTAGATATGGCTCCGGAGCCTCCACATTTTTAAAGACATGGTATGTTATTATTAAATATATGACTGGAGATAAATTCTGTTAATTGGGTTTAATTTAATAACATGTAAATCACAATGAAATCAAAATTTGTTTTTGTCCTGGCATAGGCAGCTAATATTTAGAATGGGGGCCCTGTTACACTAATTATGACCAACCCACCCAGGGGAGTCACTGCCAGTTAGAGGACAACCTTGTGCTAACTGGATCAAATGGTCTGATCTGGAATATAGGGCTGTTTTCTTCCTAAATAGGAAAGTAGGTATACTTTTTCTGAAATGCTACAATGTTATGTACACATTATTTAGAAGCACAAAAGGCATGGCTAAACATTTTCATAATTATCTTTTGGGTTATCTACAGATTTATTCATAGTTAATTGATCAGCCTGCTAAGATTTTTTGAAAGAATCAATTGACCAAGTCCTTTCTAGTCTCAATCTTTCTTCTGTTTTACATAAACAATCACAGTCATATACAATTGCATTTAGAATTCTGAATGCATAGCCTATCAGAGAATCTAAATAATTGTCCATTTGGGATAGGGGAAGAGGATAGTACAAGAAGGAGAGAAACTCTTTATAAGACATAACATTGGCAAATTACTCCAGTGTGCCATCCATATTTAGTACACATTATCCAAGACATAGTACATTAACTGACTCATTAGCTATTTCCAACCATATGGACTTCAGTTTTGATGGGTCACTTTCATAATATTTTGAGGTGAAGGTCTTTAATTATTGTAATTGCATGATCTCAATCATGAGGCCAGACATGTGAAATTGTGCCAGAGCTTTTCAAATGGGTATCAGTGCATCCCAGACATTGACAGAAAAGCAGGGCATACCCCTTGGACATTAAAGCCCCCTTGGTACTAGAGGAGTAATTACCTGAAAAGTTTTAGAGAACTTGGTGGAAGCAAGTAAAAAACACACCGATCAATGAAACCAAACTGCCAACCAATCAGCATCCTATATGGACATGAGGAAAAAATTCTCTTGTGATTGCCATTTTGAAGGAACACACTCCATGCTTCCCTTATTGCAATGCTGATGTTCTTTATACCAGGCAGTGATGTCCCTTGGTGTAATTTTAGCAATGGTATTTTAAGCGCTCTTGGGCTAAAGGGAAAAAGGATGAATACAGAAAGTGCTGAAATGTCAGTGTTAAATACCACAAGGGTGTCACGCTAGGCAACAGTGTGAGAAGTTACACGTCGCTTGCAACTGCTGTTCCAAGTGTAGGTGTGAAACGGTAAGGTTTCAAGATAATTACACCATTCGTTGCTATCCACAGTTCCAGTCTGAAGTGAGTAGCTAAAAAGCAAAACATTATATATATATATATATAACAGTATTAAAAGCATAGCATATTGAAGACTCTCAAATTCAGCTCCCAGTTGGTGAAAAATCAAATGAAAGCAACCCTGGTAGCTCGGTCTCCAGCTTCTGTTTGAACAAATCCAGTGAAATTCAGTATCTCTCAATAATTAGTCTCATTGTTGACTTGTTCTATTATTTCTTATTTAATTTTTAGCCTGCATCTTATTTTAACCTATAACTGTAGTATTGGAATAAAAATAACAGATCATGGCATAATATTCCTCTATGTTTTTTATTTCCCTTTTCATGACTAAATATATCCTCAGTTCCTTTCATTCTCTCTTTGTGGCCCCCAATTGTAATTTTTTATAATTAATTGTAATTTATAACAGTGAGACTAATTATTGAGAGATACTGAATTTCACTGGATTTGTTCAAACAGAAGCTGGAGACCGAGCTACCAGGGTATAAAGTAATTTTATATTACTTTGAAATGCAATGCCCAAAAATGGGCACAGAACCTGAAAAGGGTATAAAAATAATGGAACCCATAGTTTTACCTCCCATGATACTTGAATAACACTTCCATTGATGCAGTTAGATTCTTTTTTAAACTGTATCCAATTAGATTGACTCAAGAGAGGCAGTTTTGTCTAGTGGTTAAGGCCTCAGGCTAGAAACCAAGAGACTATGAGTTCTGGTCTCACCATAGGCATGAATGTCAGCTGGGTGATTTCAGGCCAGGCTCTCTCTCAGCCCATGGACTCAAGCTCAGGCAACAAGCTAGTCCATCAATTTCTGTTGCAACAGATGATTAAAAAGAGAGAAGCTGCATTTGCAGGAAAATGCTAGAAAGAAAAAAAATATTAGACTGATCCAAAATCAAGAGAGACACAAAAGTGCTGGTGGCTTCTTTGTAGTAAAGGATAGACTTTTATTTGTAAAAATAACCTTATAAAAGTGTTATACAAGTGCTTTTATTGTTACTTCTGCAGTAATACTATACTATAATTACTGTTACAATATACCAATCTTCTTCAGTTACTGATATTATGACAATGATTATACTTCTCTATGCTATTAATGTTCAATTAATTATATTACTCTATTGCCTATTACAATCACCTATATACTATGTTCTATACTATTACTGGTATGCATCAACATTTTTTTCTTAAGCATGTCTACCTTAAATTCCCCATCTCTGAGATTGATTTTCTTTTTCTATTACCGGCCAGTATGTAGAGCTCTCCCACCATTTTTAACATTGTGTTTTGTCTTGCTGTGTTGCTTTACTTTTCGTCTCTTGTGGACTGCCCACTCCTTCTGTAGGAAAAATGCTTTCTTTCCTTTGGCTTTTCTTTCTTTTTTTGCTGGTCGCTGTGGAGCTATGAAACACATGTCTCCTTCCACAGCTGTGTGAAAGTTGCAGCTTTATTAGCAACTCTGCTGTGCTGGTGCTGGGAAGGCTAAAATGGGAGGGAAAGAAAGCAGAAGCGTGTGAAATTTAGTTAAATGGCCTGCTCTTCCACACAACCTAAAACCACGTGTTGGCTTTACTGTCAAATTTACATGTCATTCTACAACAGCTGCTTTCACTTAAGTTTAGACAAAATAATTTCAACTTATTTCCAATGAAATGTATAATTTTACTGTTTCTTTTGCTTTATTTGTGAGTATATACAGGATATCAATCCTACTTTAGGTCTGGCTTCTACAAAGTTATGAGGGTTATAACTCCTCCTGCTGTTCACTTCTTGAAAACTGGTCTCCGATCTGGATTTAAAAACATTTTTTAAAACTTGCATGGGGTGATTGTAATATGACTGTAATGCATGTGTATGGGGGTAGATGGGGGTAATGTTTTCTGCTGCACTATTATTATTATTATTATTATTTATTTATTTACTTGTATGCCGCCCTTCTCCCTAAGGACTTAGGGTGGTGAACATATAAAAAGAGAATACATTTACAATAAAAAAATATTAAACAACTACAAGTCTATAAATAACTAAAAATTAAATTAAAACAATTTAAAATTACAACAATAAAACAATGCAATTAAAACGACCCACCCCTGGGTCAATCCAGGCTGGCCTGCTGAAACAGCCAAGTCTTCAGGTCTCGATGAAAGGAGCGGAGATCAGGGGCCAAATGGAGATCTGCGGGGAGCTGATTCCATAGGGCGGGCGCTCCCACAGAAAAGGCTCTAGCCCTGGGGACCGCCAGCCGACAATGCCTGACTGATGGTATTCCCAGAAGGCCCCTCCTGTGGGAGCGCACGGGGTGATCGGAATGTGATGCTGGCAGGAGGCGTTCCCGCAAAGTACCCTGGACCCAAGCCATTTAGGGCTTTGTAAGTTGTTACTAACACCTTGAAGGAAGTCCATATATAGAATCCTAAACTGGAACAGGATCTTATATTTATATATGGACTTTGGAAGAAAGAAAAAGTAAGTAGATCATGGCATATTTATCTTTCATAAATTGACCATAAGGGTTACATTTAACATTTAAAAATACTTAGCAATTTACAGCACAACCTTATATAAACAAATCCAGAGAGTAAGTCAAAGTTATTTCCACTGCCAGTGATTGTTCTATAGTGATTGGGCCACAACAGAGAAAGCTGGTTTTCTTACATCGCTTTGTAAGGAGGTGGACTCCTGTCAGTCAGACTCATTTAGGATCCTCCTTTTGCTGCCATATAATGGTCTACACTTTCTGGGTTGCAAAAATCCAAGATGGCCACAAAATGTCACCAAGATCACCAATGAACAGTATTTTACATCCCATGTTCATAATTCTTCATTTTTAATCCTCACAACTCTATGATGTCAATCTGGCTGAAGGGTAACTAATAGCCATCTCTCTTATGCTACAAAACCTCTTGAAGCAGGATATACACAGGGTGGCAGCAACTGATTCAATTTCACATGCTGCAGGGATAAAAAATTAGAAGAATGTATATATAGTAATCACTTACTAAAACATTACCACGATAGACAAGGAGCAGTAATACTCTTGAGAAGTACAAAACTTAATTACTGAAATACACTCTGTCGGGGGCTGCTCTTGACCACCTGGAAACTTCAGCTGGTTCAGAATGCAGTGGAACCAGTAGTGATGAGCATGCCTTGGTATGCCTATGAAACACCTCTGATTTCTGAGGTGCGCTGTTGACATTTTGCTCCCATATGCTGGTTGCTACCTTTAAAGCCCTAACTGAATAGGTCCTGGTTATCTGAGGGATCATCCATTTCCTACCTATAACATCTACCCCACCAGTTCTATCCTTCAGGGTTGGCTTGTTCAAGTCGCATCAATTAAACAATGTCATCTATCGAGATCCTGGAAAAGTGCCTTCTCTATAGCAGTAGGTACTCTCTGAAGCTAAGTTTCCTTCCACCCTTGAGCTAGATGGCCACCACTGGTGCCGTTGGTTAGAAGAGCTGGGAAGACCTGGTTCTTCAACCAGGCTTTCGGCCACTGTGTCAGGATTCCAGCAGCTACCCCCATTTAAATCATGAGTCTCAAGCCAAACTTCCAAAACTTCAAAAGGATTTATTGGGAGTTAAAATGTCTGGCCCTTCAGGGGTGTAGCCTACTCTGAGACACATAATTCATTGTCACCCTTGACCCTGGTTTTCCCACACCCCCTGGGTGTATCATAATTCATATTCTCCATTGGGACACATCCATAGCCAAGAGTCATCAATCATGCTTTTCCAATTAGAATATTGTGTGGCAGAATCTTCAGTCACCTAGTTACTATCTTTGAAAACTATTTATGGAATGCACTTTTGGTCTCCAAGCTGCCACACTGCTCCCACCTCCCTTTCTGTTGGCAACTCTAAAAAGACCATAGAAATATTTTATGAGTTGACACAGTGATTGTGTAGCCCCTGGACTCAACTCCATCTCGCACTTCCCTCTTTGATTTATTAATTTGACTGTCATTTGATTGTCCTGAGCTGCCCAGGGCAGCATATAAGTTTAATAATTATTATTTAAAGCAATACCAGCTGCTTTGGTTGGCAACCCTTCTTGTCTCTCTTCCGCACCTGTCAGCCTTCATCTACACACACACCACCCAGCCACTTCAATGGAAGAAGGCGGGTTCTGTTCCACTTTTTTCGATTGGCTTGGTCTTGGGCTAGAGAACAAGCGCAATTAATCGCCTCGCTGACCGGCCTCTCGCTTTCACACGGGCCGTTAGTTTATTCACGGACTAGTAACTTTCAGTGCCGCGTCACGTGACTGGGCGCCGAACAGCGCTGGGTAGTGTACGCTTTCTTCTGATAGGCCGCCAGCCGCGAAGGCTCGTTTCGGATTGCCCAGCGTCAGAAGAACTCTAGGGAGAAAGGGAAGCAACGCTAAGCGCGTGCGGGAGGGGCGGCGGGCGTGGCCTTGCTTCTCCAGGGTGGTACGTGGCGATACGGCTCTTTCCCCAAAGCAATGGAGGTGAGGGGGAGGAGGCAGACGGGTCTCTGTGTAGTTGTGGGGGTTTGGGAGGACTGTTCTTCGCCTTAGAAGTATTAATGCGTGAGCTGCCCTTCCTCAACTTCTCCTGTCTCCGAAGCGAAGAGCTTCGGCCCTTTTCGCGTATTCTCTCCTTGTCTTGACTTTTTGCAGTTTCGGGCGCGACAGTAATGATGTCGTTGAACACGAGAGTCAAAGGAAAAGGGCAACTGGCCGCTGTCCTATGGGCAGCTCCATGGTCAACGCTGCTGCATTTGTGGTTTCTTGGTCACCTACTCAATTCTGTCTTGCCTACTGCTCACTCTTTTCAGGCTTAATGGAAGTGAGTCGCCCGGACTCGCTGAGAGAGAGAGTTGGAAGGCCATATAAATAAGTTAAATGTTTTTAACGCGTCCCGTCCCCAAATAGTCCTCCGTCCTCTTTAGAAGTCTATATAGTCCGAGGAGTGATTCCAAAGTTCTTGGTGCTTTTCTTCATATGAGTACGTACCATTATAGATGCTGGAAAGCTGGGGAATGAATTCTCTCTTTAAGGCTGCTGCTTGGGAGTAGTGTATCATACATGTAGCCTCCATAAAGATAGCTCGCGAAAGGGGCATCCACCGAGTTGCTGTATGTGTCAGTCCTGCTTTTGTTGGAGTTGATAGGAGGGCGCCTGTTTTTTGGGTGCTCTGTAGGAATACATGTAGTCTATTCTCTCATATGGAAGACAGAGTTGTAAGGAAAGCTTGACTAACATGTTAATTTCAGGGAATCCTTCAAACTCAAAAGCCATCTCTTCTTGCACAGTTAGCATGTTTCAGTTAGCCATTTCTTTCTTGGTAGATGGGGATGTTGAATATTGAGATATTATTGAATATTGAGATCTATATGAATATGTACATATATTAATGCATCTTTTATTTATATTTTATCCCTGGAGGCAAAACACATTTCTTTTTAAATAAGAAAAAGTAATAAAATACAAGTAATTTATAACAATGTATTGTTTATTTTTAATTTCAAACTTATCTACAGTATAAATCATTATTTAAATACCCTGTGGATATAAAGTACTCACAGTTCTCACTTATGTAATTGCTAGTCCAGCTGGCCTGGGGTCACAGTTGCCTTTAATTTTATAAGGAAGTCAGAAAAAATAATAATGAAAAGTTAATTTCTGAAACAATAACCATATTGCCTTGGGACCATAGAAGCTGGAATCTATCATTCCTGGGAAACACTGTGCTTTTAATCTTGTTTTTGTTTTTAAATATTGTCTTGCCCTGATTTGAATGAAAGAAGAAGCACATAGTTTTTTTGCTTTGTAGAATTTGAATTTTTGATTTGCCATTACCTTTTTGTGAACTTGGTCTTATCACTTTATTTTCAGTTGCTATCACACAGATATTAAACAAGTGGGTTTTCTTCTACTTATTTCCATGGCAGGAAAAACCCCTTTAAAAAACAGGTGTTAAGATATAACTAAGGAAAAGAGTAAAATGTTCACCTTTTTTTTCCAGGGTAAGAAAAAAGGTTGAAAACTTGGGTTTGGGATTTTGATACCAGTCTTTGAATCTGAACTTCCCCTGTTACTGTAGTGTGGGATTAATGAAAGTAGAAGGAAAGTGTATCTCCTCACCTTTTGTTAACTCAAGGGTCTTCAAATTTGGCAAGTTTAAGACTTGTAGACTTCAACTCCCAGGATTCCTGAGCTAACATGACTGGAGGAGGAATTCTGGGAGTTGAAGTCCACAAGTCTTAAAGCTGTTAAGTTTGAAGACCCCTGTGTTAACTGATCCCTTTTCTTCTTGAATCCAAGCATATAAAAGTATTAAAGATGCTTTTTGCTCTGAGTTTACTTAAAGTCTTGACAATGTGCTACTTTTGGCTGCCTAGTTAATATGGGTTTAGAGCACTGAAACCAACCATGCAATCTATCAAAATCACTAAAGGTTTTTATATGAAATGCTGTAGTTACCACTAAAGTATAATAGCAAGCAATTGTGTACAAAAAGACAGCTGAAAAAATATAATAAATTGATAATACTGCCGAAAACATGAGCAATATTGCATGATGCTCAGCTTCAATTATTTTAAGGGGTTTTCAGACTTTGTCTCAAGAAGAAAATACTGCCTGTTATTCATGAGAAACGAAGTTAGACATATGTACACTGTGAAGAGTAGGGGCAGATACATTCTTACCAATGTATCAAATGAAGATCCATCCAAACATCACTGCTAGAATCAAGCCAAATGCTTGTAGTTTACAAAGGAAGAGGTGTTATAATTTACTAAAGATATCTGGGCATATTCACTCTGATCAGCTGAAACTGATAAGGCAAATTGTCACTACTATATATTTATTACAACATTCTATCCCTTTTATTTCTCACAACTCAAGATGATTTTTATTGTGGCCAAAGCTGCCTTTTTCAATTATATTCAGCAAGGACTTCTTACATCTTCAGCTGAATCACTTTAAGGTGTAACAAAGAGGCTAAGCTTGCTGATATCTGTATTATGGTGGGTTTTTTTAAAGCTAATATAAGAAGTCTGTGAAGAAGAAACAGCATGTTCTTTTTCTAAGAATTGTCTTTTATTTCTTCTGTTCAGGCATAATGCCTCCCCAAAAGCATACAAAAAACAACCTCCCAGATCCTCTTCAAGAAGGAATAATATTGACGGATACCCAAAAACACAAATGGAGGTTGGGTCCTATGATTGCTTATGGAGGATTTGGCTTGGTCTATCTAGGTAAGACATGTAGTATTAAAATATTTTGTGTGAGAAACTTGAAATCATGCCTCAATGTAACTAGGAAATGGATATGTTCTTTGTCCTCCCTCCATTGTTGTGGGGGGTGGGGAAGGCTTCCTGGAAGTCCACTATGACTTCTTAGACACTTCAGATGTGAATGTTGCCTGTAAAAGAGATTTAATACTTTATAAAAAGGACCCCACTTTATAAAAGGAGGAAAAACTATACTTTGCGGAATAATAATTAGGATTTAAAGGGCCTCCTTCCAAAACCTTTGCATGTAAATCATGAAATTAGGCATGTCCCCTGTTTTAAGGGTCTACTTTTGTTTGCAACCTCAAATAGCTGAAAGGGTTTTTTTAAAGTACTTTATCATATCTTGGTAAAGGAACTTTGAATCCTTGATTTGAATATGAAATTGACTCATCTTTTTCTGATTTAGTGTCAGTCAAATTGTGCTATTTTTTAATTGCTGTTCTAAAGGAAATATTGTAATAAATAAAAATACATAATTTCTGAATATTTCATTCTTATAAATTTTATCATTTTGTGATACAGGATGAAAACAAGCAATAACTAATATTTAGAATAAAGAGAGAAAAGAGAAAGAAAAGAGAAAGTGACTTCTTATTTTCTTTTACAGTCATTATAGGTATAGATATAAAATCTGTAACTCTATGATTACAGCATTCTGTACATTTTCTCAATATTATTTTTATTCTAATCTTCAAAATCATATAACAACATCTTTTCTGTTTCTTGTAAAGAGTCAATAAGGGGTTTTCCATCATCATTAAATTTTGACAATGTCCTATGGTATTTCTAGTTAAAGGAATCAATTTGGCTATCTCAGTAAGTTCCAGGATCTTCACTATACATTACTTCCATTGTGGGCAATTTTCAAACACTTCTTTATATAAAATTGTATTTCATGGTGCAAAAAAATCCAGTGATTATTTATTCTGTTGATTCTACTTTGCCACACAAACCCTGCTTCCAGAGGTGAGAATTGTGGAGAATTGATGGGGAACATGTCCAGGATTAGTTTCAACATGGTTATTTCTCTCACTTGCACTTGAGGAAGACACCAGGAGTATATCCAATAAGATTAAAGAACTTTATACCTTAAATGCCAGTTGGATAGTTTACTAGGATTAGTACCCCAGCAGAAGCTAGAAAATGTTTTACTTTCCTTGATTAAAATAATTTCACATTAGATAAATACTTTTGTATTGCTTTAGTTTTGCAACACTGAAAATTGTTAAAGTGATGTTTCCTTGGTCTCCTGCTTGAGTACTAAACAGTTTCATGCCCATTTAACTTCATTGCTGGTTTGAGTAGAAGTGGAAAATTAGGAAAGGAGAAATATGTAAATAAGATTTCCTTGACCAGAGGACTTTCAGATTCATTTAGTTTATACATCTTGGCTTATCAGATGGGAATTCTGTAAGTTTTTCTAACATATCTGGAGGGCACCTGACTAGTGAAGGGTGATACAAAAAATGAAGGAAAACATAAAAATAAATCCTGTCTTCCTAGCTGTTACTTTGCAAAAGTAGTAAAGAATTTTGAAAACAAAAATCACCAGAATTGGTACTTTCTGATCTTGGAATGCCTACAGATTGTAGATATTGTGAAGTTAGCATATAAGTAAAGCCCATAGGAAATTATTACTCTTCAAATTTTTATAACCACAGCATGCTCGCACACAAACCTCCACTTTCTTGAGGCCATCCATATTTGCAAAATGAGTATTCGTTGCCAGAGCTCCAGCAGTGGCAATGAGATCAGCTGTGGACAAGAGTTGGGAATTCTGTTTAATTGCCAATAGGCACTGCTTTCCTCTTCCCTCTGTGTAAACTTTGCCTGCAAAACTGACTCCACAAGATGTACTGCAGGCACTTTTTCCATTATTCCAGGAGATGATTGCTACACAAATAAACTGTTGTACATAGAAATTTGTAGGTTCCAGCTGGCAAGCAAAACCAGCAAGTTACTTTGTCGGACTTCTGGGTGCCATGGTGCCAGGTTATCATTGTGTGGGGAGAAAAAAAAGCAATATTCTCCAGAAGTGTGCTCTGATGCTAAGTTTTGCATGTGAAACTAACAAAAGCTATGGGGAACAACCATGGCTTAATGGCAGAATTCATGCTGTGCAGGCAGAGGATCTTACTTTTTTTTCTTATCATAGAGCAAGACCACTTTCAGTGGTTAATACTTGGTTAGCTGTAAAGGATGTCTTACTCTGTACAAAATGGATGCATTGGGCATCTTTTTATTAAAGTTGTTTGCACAAGTTAAGAAAACCTTAGGTTTATATGGTATTGGGTTTATTATAAAGCAAGTACATGCATAAAATGGAAGATAACTACAAACAGAAGATTAAAACATTTGATTTGAAAAGCTAGAGGTTATTATTAAATGCCCAGTCATATCCTGCAAGAAAACCTATCATCTTTTCCAATGAATATGGTAAAAATGACAGAATAACAAGGTAGGGTGAAGATAGACGATTTCTTCCCCTTTCAATTAGTTTGTATTCTGATTTGGATTCTAACTGTTTATAGTAATATATTCTTCATTCAAAGTTTACTAAATTACTTTGATCAGAACTTAAAAATATATGAGGTTGTGTGCAGGTTAGAAGAAGTTTGTGTAGAAAGACAGTCATAACTTGATCGGAATTAATAGTAATTGAGCCCTAAGAGGTGAAACTGAAATGATATCTGGAGAAGATTTATTTATTTATTTATTTTATTTGACTTGTATGCCGCCCCCTCTCCAAAGGGACTCGGGGTGGCTAACAGCTAAAAACCAACAATAAATTAATTACCTAAAAATAACATTAAACATTACAAGCCAAATTGGACTAAAACCCACCAATCCTAACTAAATTTAACCCCCCCCCCGGAGGTCAGCACAGCCCAGCCTGTTCGAAGAGCCAAGTTTTTAGATCATGGTGGAAGGTATGGAGGTCAGGGGCCAAATGGAGTCCCAGAGGTAGTTGGTTCCATAGGGCAGGGGCTGCCACAGAATAGGCCCTTCCCTGGGGCACCGCCAAGTGACATTAAGTCGCAGACAGCACCCCAAGGAGTCCCTGCCTGTGGGCCCGCACAGGGCAGTTGGTTCTCGATGCCGGCAGGAGACGCTCCTATAAATATCCCGGATCTATGCCTTGAAGGACTTCATACATGAACACCAGAACCTTGAGCCTTACCCGGAGGGCAACCAGTAATCAATGCAGGTCGCGCAGATCAATTTGGAATGGGCCTACCATGAATCATGTTGAATGAATACTAGTGCTTCTTCAGTGGATATCATTATCCATTTTTAATGAACATGGGCAGAAGTTATGCAAAAGGACTAATTAGTCTGTGGGTGAATTTCAAGGTCCCATTGGAAGACATCCATTTCCTGTTGTTGTAAAATAAGAAGAGGAAGATACGGATATAGTCAACATGGGGATGAGAAACTACTTACTACTTCTGTTCAGAAAATTTAACATGTAGGAGTTCTGGATTCTGAATCAAGGTTTCTCAAAAATCATTTTGATCTGTGGTGTTCAACTCCCAGAATTATCCAGCCAGCATAGTCTTGGTTGAAATTGTTGGGAGGTGAACTCTATGCATCTAATCACATCCATCTTAGAAAAAGTTGTCCTAAATTATGTACCTGGGGAACCCTGTGGTTCCAAGTCTGTTTTAGTCCAGTCACTGAAGAAATTGAAGTCAAACCAGTGATTTCCTGGCATACTACTTCAAATCTTGCAAACAGGAATAATATTAATGATAGAACTTTATCACATAATATGAAGAAAGCAATGAAAAATTACATTATTTCCTTTACAGCCAAATTCTTGTTGAAGAAAATGCTTTTCCAGTTTTTAATATGAACATAACTACATAATATCTTCATGAACATAACTATATCATATCTTGTTGAGTTGAAATTCAATTCTAGATGAAGTGGCTCAAGTCTTCCATAACTTAATTTTATCTTACAGCTTCCCCTTGTCTTGATGTTCCTGTAGAAAACAATACTGTGCAAGTCGTTAAAGTGGTAATTATTACAACTTTCAAAATATTGCCTTTTTATTGTTTCTAATCCAATGGAATTGCATGCTTTTCTTACATTTTTATTTGTTTATTTGAAGTGAGTGTACTCTTTTAGACAGAAGATTCACAGAACATATTAGGGCAAGATAATCCTTGCTCTATCAATCACAGTGTTAAGAAATGATCAAAGGAAGGAAAAAGAAAATTTGAAAAGTTAGCACATACCCTGATTCTGGTATTTTTTTCCAAAATTTACTAACAATTGTTATAGGACCGTGATGGAGAACCTATAGCATGTGTGCCAGCACGCAACAGGTCACCTGGAAGAGCCCCACTGCACATGCGCATGCACCGCCCACCCACCAGCTGATTGTCGAGTGTGATGTGCATGCACAGGGGGCGTGGTAGATGCGCGTGCATGTGCAGCGATGTGCAGCACACATGGGGGATTGTGTGCACATGCACAGAGACATGCAATGCTTGCAGGGGGGTCATGCACGCATGCGCAGGGGGCATGGGGGGCCTCAAGCATTGTCTTCAGCACAGGAGCCCAAAGAGGTTAGCCACCGTTTTAGGAGGGATCAGTATTGTGTTTTTGCCTTTTGATGAGGACTTTTGTGTTTCAGCTCTCTTCTTGTATTACATCTGTTATGTTGGTGCGTCAGGTGCCAAAAACAAGAAAGACACAGTGATTCTTCCAATAATGTCTTTATTGTTCCTCACCTATAGACAGCATCTTGCCAAACTAAGGCAGGCTACTATCTACATGAACATTTATTTTGGGAATGGTTAGAAAAAGTCCGTCTTCGCCCTCTTTCTCTCACACAAACTATCTGAACTGAGTTGGTCTCTTATTCCTCTGGAATGCAGACAGTTCTACAGAGGAATTATTGAGTCTGTCATCTATAGCTCTGTAATTGTCTGGTTTGGTTCTGCAACCCAACAAGACAGGCACAGACTTCAGAGAGTAATTAGGACTGCAGAAAGAACAATTACTACCAACCTGCCTTCCATCAAGGACCTGTATACTGCATGACTCAAAAAGAGGGCTGTGAAAATATTTACAGATCACTCACATCCCAGACATAAACTTTCAACTCCTTCCCTCAAAACGACGCACTAGAGCACTGCACACCAGAACAACTAGACACAAGAACAGTTTTTTCCCAAAAGCCATCACTCTACTAAACAAATAATTCCCTCAACACTGTTCAACTATTTACAAAGTCTGCACTACTATTACTATTAATCTTCTCATCACTCCTTATCACCCATCCCCTCCCACTTGTGACTGTATGACTGTCGTTGCTTGTATCCTTACAATTTATATTGACTGTTTCCTAGTATGATCTGATTGCTTATTGTACCCTATGACTATTATTAAGTGTTGTACCTGATGATTCTTGACTCTTAACGAATGTATCTTTTGTTTATGTACACTGAGAGCATATGTACCAAGACTAATTCCTTGTGTGTCCAATCACACTTGCCCAATAAAGAATTCTGTTCTGTTCCGTTCCATTCCATTCCTGCTGGGAATCCATCCTATTACATTCCATCACGTGGTGTGTGGATTGGATAGCATACAGTGAGCTTTGTATGCTCTGCTCTGAATCTTGCGACCAGAAAAGATAACATGTAGAATGGAGTACTCAGTAATAGTCCAATCTACTTCCCAACTAGAGATGGAGATATATATTCACCCGAAGCCAAGCCACGCTAAAAGCCCCCAATACACGAAACACAATGTTGCCAGCCAATCAAGACAAAAAAACGCTACAAAACAGACAGAAGATATTAGAAACACCAATCAAGCAGAACACAGCAAACTCCAAGACCAATAAACACAGACCAAGACTCCCAACCAATCAGGATGAAGAAAAAACGATTCTAATAAAACACGAGGCTAGCACCAAATTTAAAACAGAAACAGCTGCGAAAGCCTGACACACAGACGAACCTAATACACAAGCCTGATGATGGCAGATGAGATTCTGCCGAAACATTGCTACAACTTTAAAAGCACAACTATAATGATGTGGGAAAATACCTGAAAAAAGCTGAATACCATATATATATCAGGTCTTTTCCCTTGTAAGATTGAGAGTATCTTGGCGACGTTTCGACGAGGTCCCACCTGCCATCTTCAGGCTGGTGCTTTCGGCTTCGTGCTTGTGCAAGCAAAGCATGATCGGGGCTGCTGTCTCTCTATAAATACTGGTGGGGAGGTGTGGTGTGCTGGCTCTGTTGTAAGCAGGTTGGTTGGCTGTGTTGTTACTTCTTGATTGGTTGATGGAGTTGATGTTTGCAGATTGGTTGGCTTTTTCATAAGAACCTGTGTGGCTGAAGTACTGGCTGTGTGTCTATCAGCCTTCTGTGTTATAATGACCTGAGTAATGGGCTGTGTGATGAGTAATGGGCTGTGTGAGTTCTATTGTTGTGACATCCTGGGTCTTGTGCTGTAATCTCCTGGGTCATTGGCTGTGTTGTAACATCCTGAAGTTTTGTGTTGTAATCTCCTGAGTTCCGTGCTGTAATATCCTGAGTGGATGGCTGTGATGTAATGTTCCGGGCTTTGGTTTGGCTCCAAGTTTGAGGTCTGGCTATGTGTTCATAGCATTTGTCAATTTGCTTAGTTTGGGGGTCGGAGGGGGGCATAGCCACTGGTGATGCAGCTGTGGTCTGGTTTCTGGATGGTGGTTGTCTTTCGTCTATGGGATGGGTTTGGGTTTGAGTCTGGTGAGGGAGATTGGTGGTGGCGTCATGTGTTGTTTTGGGTCCGGTGTTGGTTTTCGTGGCTGGGACTCGTTTGTTGATTAGGGCTAGTTGCCAATAGCCAACATCTTAAGAAACCCCAAGGACAAGATCAAGCTAGAAAACCAAGGAGTTTATGAAATACCATGCAAAATTTGCCCGGCCACATACATTGGACAAACCAACAGGAGAATAAATGCAGAACACATTGCAGAACACAAGAACGCAGTCAGAAAAGAAGAAAAAACTTCCTTCCTTTTCCAGCTCCTTAAAACCTCAGGGCATGAAATTGATTTTGAGGGAACCAAATGAATCTCCAATACCGAACACTTCAACAAGAGTATAATTAGGGAAGCCATCGAAATAGAGAAGCAACCCCATAACATGAATAAACAGGACAATACCTCTCGCCTACCAAACATCTGGAAACTAGCCCTAATCAACAAATGAGTCCCAGCCACAAAAACCAACACCGGACCCAAAATAACACATGATGCCACCACCAATCTCCCTTGAGATGGACCAAACTATGGCCTAAGTTCTTGCTAGGCCTAAAACATTGGTTACTGTTAATTTTCTCCTGACCATTGGAATAAAAACAGCTGCGCTAGTATGATTGTATTTTTATCTTGCTGACCCAGACAGATGCATCCTGTTGCTCCTTCCTGTGTCTAGCCATATATCACAAGTTACCCCCTACCATTACGTTATCTGAAAATATCTATAACAGGTTTCAGTTCCTTATATGACCATATATGTCTAATGTAACACCCCTGAACATGTAACAGTATAAAAATGTGCTATTTAGAATCCTTTGGGGTTCAGACCTTTATTTTAGCTTTTGCTGTTTGAACCTGCGCAATAAATCTTTCCTACATTGAAGAGCTTGGCCTGGTCTCGGTTAATTTTCCTACAAAAGATGGCAACTCCGCCGGGACTTTCAGGTCGAGGTGATATTTCGCTGAGGGCCGTTCGACCCCTCGGGCCCACCAGGCAGTCGCTCCTGAACATTCTCCAGGCGCCACGGGGGAACCAGCCTCCAGGGAACAGTAGCGAGGGCTCTGTGGTACCGACGGTGCTCTGAACGAGTCCAAGAACCCTGCAATGTAGGAACGGTGGTCTGAACAATTCCTGGCCAGGACAGGGAGTCTGACTACACGTCTCAGGCGAGTATCTGTTAAACTCTGGTGTACCTGTCTCATTTGAAGACAGAAGAGGGGGGCTGATCACCCTCCTGGACTCGAGGCGGCGACCCTAAAGTAGTCCATGTTAGGTTGTGTGAGTGGTTAAGCCATTGCAGTTCCTGTTGGTGACCGTTGGAATGTCCGGCACCGCAGATCAGTGGCAATGTTTAGAAATGGGTGGTGGAGGAAGTGTCCCTCGGACACCTCTTCACTGTTTGCTGAGGAATTTTAAGAAGAGGTTCAAGTCCTCGATACTTGGCAGGAGTTTGGTGCGCACCAGTTAGAGGCAGTTACACAAGTAGGGAATGTCAACAAAAATGGGGAATTTTTGTAGTTGTTGCAGCCAACTTTCTTGCTGCAGGAGGTAGAGCGAACCCTAGGGGTGACTCTAACATGTATGGGTATGGAAATACCCTTTAGAGCAGTTATTGAGCCAGTGGAGTGAGGAAAACCTACTCCCCTGGACTAAAAGTTTAAGCAAGAACTGAATGATAAATTTGTGCATTGAAAAATGGCAAAATACATAGTGGAAACAAGCAGAATTTGGTTGGGTAAACAATACTTAATCAAGAGGCCTATCTTAAAAGTTGAAATACCGTATCTTAAACCCTGGTATTTCGTAAATTGGGAAACACCAGCAAACGATAGTAAACTGCTTTTGACTAAAGAAGAAGAAAAGTGGAGTTCAAACTTGCTCATGAAAGTCCTGGCCAGGTGCAAACGAAGTGTGAAAGAAAGGTCTCTATAGATCTGGATCTTTAAAAATAAGCCAGCGCTGCTGGGAGATCCAAACTGGAAAGATAAGAGACAGAACACCCAGGGCAGAGACAGGTAGTAGAAATCTAATGCTTAACGATGAGTGTAACCTCAAGTAAAAGTGAGAATTCACTAAAGCAACAAGAAAGGGAACCCTCTGTCTGGACATGTAAATGAAAACAGGCTTGAGATTTTAAAAATTGGCAATATCTCAAGCTCCTGTTTTGGGACTTCCCAACCTTGAGAAATCTTTCAATTTGTATGTGGACTCGAAGAATAATATGATTCTTGGAGTCCTGACTCAAGAAAAAGGGAAGTGGCAACAACCCATGGCTTATTTGTCAAACCAAAACATAATTGTGACATGTCTGGCCAGCCAGAGAATTAAGTTGGCTTTTTTGGACAGGTTGCTAAAGAAAGAAAAAAGAGATTTAAAGGGACAAAACCTCCCCAGGTCTGGAGATGTTGTGTGTGTGTGAATGTGTCTGTGTGTAATTATTTCCAAACCTGGAGGATGAGACCCTCTAACAACAGAGCTCATTGGCTTGTGAAAAAAAGCTCTCAGAAAAGAATTGTAAGTAATGATTGATTTGCTTGGAGAAGGAACGGAAGAATGAAATGCAATTTTTATGTGGAAAATTGTTTATGCAAGCAGTCTGATTACAATATAAATGTGTAAGTATGTAGATGATAAAAAAAGTTGGTGTAAATGTCTCTGCGTTGACCCCCATCCCAGATCAAAAGGAGAGTACTTTCATATACAGAAATAGCATGTGCAAGGAAATGAGAGAGGTCTCATGGAGAAATGTGTGTGCTTTACTAAAGCTAGAGAGAGAGGGAGAAACAGAGAAAATTAGATGATAAAAAAAGATAGTGAAGAAAAGGAATTGCGAAATTAAATTTTTAGTGAATACTGGGGCATCCTGGACATCTTGAAGCTAATCCCTCCAAGATGCCGCACTAGCCAGAAGTCGAATTGCAAAACCAAGAAATAAAAATTAACCCATGCAACATCAAAATCTAAATTATAGTATGTAGATAGTGAGGTCAAATATCTTGGACACTTGATTAGTAAAGGGAGTAGAGAAATAACTCCTGCTAGAATTGAGGAACTAAGAGAGACTTGCTAAAGTTTTGTGGACTGTTAGGCAATTGATGAAAAATTAAAAACAGCACTTAAAACAGCTCGCAAGAAGTTACAGAGAAGTTACAGAGAGTGGAGGGGGCCCTTGGAAAGAATACTAGTGAATTGTTAGAAATGGCGAGGAAAGTGTATGTGAATAGGGATAAGGTGGAAAAGAAGGAAAAAGATGCTAGAATGCATAGCAGGACGGAACTGTTGGCAGTGGCATTGCAAGAGGGCATGACCATGAGTCCTTCCAAGCGAGGGACCATGTTAGGCCCTAATCAATGTGTCTACTGTAAAGGAGAAGGGCATTGGCATAGGGCATGTCCGAAGAAAATGTTGAGAGGTAGGGGGATTATGCAGCAACCAGATGTCTGATTTGGCTTTGGAGCTCGTGGGGGATTGGCCCAGGATAGGTTCCCCGGATGGGGAGGCAAGAAAAGACGGCGAGGGGGTCGGGGTTTTGGTAGAGGTTTTGGACAAACTACTAGACCCCAGGAGAGGGAAATGCTGGGATTGGCCGAGGTAGGTTGGTCTGACTGACGGGGACCAGGCTTGGAGGAGGCCCCACCTGAGCCATTGGTTACAATGAAAATAGGGGGTCGACAAACAACCTTTTTCGTGGACATGGGGCAGGGAGATTGGTTGTAAATAAACAAATTACTGCACCTGGACTGCATCAGATTCAGGTCTAGGGAGTGTCAGGACAGATCTTTGGGCAAGAGGTTTTGAAGCCAGTTACTTGTGCTTTTAAGGGATCAGAAATACAACATGAATTCCTATACATCCCTGAATGTCCGATTCCATTGCTGGGCAGGGATCTGCTCTGCAAATTTGATGCAACCATCTCATTTGATGAGGGTCGCCAAGGGGTGACTGTCAGTCACCCACTGGAGGAAACTTGGAGATTGATGGTAGGGAGAGAGATAGACTGGGGGACACCTGATAATAAGTGGAGGCTGTTTGAGGTACTCCCCACAACTGTACCCACATTCCGTTTTGTCCTGTACAGAAATCCAGAGCCATTGGGTCTTGTAACCCTTGCCTCTCAGCTAATGACTCCACTATTCAGATAAACCAGGGGGCTTTGGTGGTTACAACCCAATATCAGATCAGGAACATCCTGCCTCGATGGGCTCATAGATGATTAACCAATGATGATAAACCAATTCTCAATTTGGTACTCTCCACAAGCAATCATGTGAACCCTGCTCGACTCTTGATGGAACAGGGAAATTGGGAGCTTGGGAAATTGGGCGCTTCACACCTTTTGTATGCTTTGCGTATGTGTGTGTGGAATTAAATATGGGAAATTAATGAGAATCCAACAAATTTGATTGTGGGTGGCTATATGTGTTTTGCCCAATGGGACACACTGGCCCGAATGCAGTTCTAATACAAATGTGGCTAGTAATGAAGTGTGTTATTGTAAAAATCATGAAGCACATACTAGCAACTGGACTGCCCCAGAAGGTATGTATAGGGAATGTGAAAAATATGCCTATACTAGCCTCCCCACTGGGTGGTTTGGACTCTGTGTAATGAGATTCATAAGGCCAATATTTCATTAAAGCAACATAGGGGACTCCATACCGAAGGAGTGAATTCAGGCTTGGAAAGCAAAGAGCCCTTGAATCCCTAAATATCAAACATAATGATGCCCTGGATGCTTGGAATTCTAGAAGGGCCTACACATAGGTGGAGGATGGCACACTGTGAGCTAATGGACATACAATTAAATTCTACTACAAACTGTGGTAGAAACCCCCTTAAAGGAGGTGACTGCAGACTTGGGAACTCTAGCCAAAGGAAAGTATCTCAAATAACATTGTGCAGAACCAGTTAGCCTAAAAAAATTAGCAATTTGGGTTGGTGAAGGGTTCAAGTCTGCTGTATTAGGATTCTGGGTTCTAATGTTTCTCTCCTATTTGATTCCCCTTATAAGAGATGTGGTACTATCAAGGTTTAAAAGAATCAAAAGGAATAAAAGGAATTATGGGCATTGATAAGAGCATTAGAGTTGGCTGAAGGTAACTGTTCACGTGTCTGGACTGATAGCAAGTATGCATTTCTAACCTTGCATATTCATGGAGCAGTGTGCAAAGAGCGGGGTTTTAGGGATTCCGCAGGGAAAAATGTTCTACATGCACATGTAATAAATTGACTAATAGAAGCTGTAAACAAACTAAGAAAAGTCGCAGTAATGCATTGTAAAGGACAACGTTGAGGAGATGATGAAGTGGCTTTAGGTAACTGTGTTGCTGATTTTGAGGCTAGGGAAGCTGCTAAGAGGAATGAACCTTGTTAAGATTTGTCTATTCAACTTGCCATGGTAATGGAAGTTATACCCCCAGAAATAGAACCTTCATACTCACCACAAGAAAGTTTAAAGGCAGTTGCTGAATTGAATGCAGAAAGTGACAATGGGTGGTATGTGTTACTTGATAATAGGATTTTTAAACCATCATCAGTGGCTTCATGGAAAGCCAGCTTAAATGGATGGCCGCCTTGCCATTGGCTTTGTTTGCAATTCACAGTTCTCTTCGTGGTCAACATAAACTGTCTCACTTTGAATTGATGTTCACACGTCCCCCAAGTCCCTTACGTAAGAATTTGGCAGGGTGGCCTGATTTGGGCCATAAGGGGGGATTGTGGAATCTAGAGATGGTACAACAACTCAAAAACAGGTTGAGAACTCCAACAGTATGTAATGGAACAGAAGCCCCCATGATTGGTGACGCACTGTCATCCATTTCAACCTGGGGACGGTGTCGGTTATTTTGGCCTCTCCCCTTGCTATCGAAATTGCGGAATCCAAACCATGGATCCATTGGACACGGGTGGAGGCAGCTACTGACTCTGACTGGACTGTAACCATACCGCAACAGGGTTCAGCCAAGCTGGTTTTTAAACGCAATTAGTTATTAAAGTATTCGCCTTAGCATTAGTGTAATCTTGTATATCTAGGTTGCATATAAACATAATCCACTGAAGACGGGAAGAACAGACTGCTCTGCTGGAGCCTTACCGGTAATAGACTTCTCTATGCACAGTAGTGAAGAAACCTCTGCTCAGCCACCCCGGAAGCTGGTTGTCAACGCACAGGTGCAGATTTGGATGATATGGAGAATGCTACTAGCTTTGCTTTAATCATTTTAAGGCAGGACAGTGGGTTCTAGAAAAACTGATTCCCGTGTGGGAGGGACCTTTCTTGATTCTACTTAACACTGAAACAGTACAAAAGAAAAGGATGGACACATTTCTCAAGGCTTAAAGGGCCCGTGCCAGCTCCAACTGAGTGGAGGAGAGTGGAGTCTCACCAAGGAGATCCACTGAAGATCACACTCCAAAAGAGCTAAATGAGCTGGTGAGCAACACTCTTGCCCTAAGTGGTGATAATACTGATTATTGTTGGGTTGTATATTCTTTTCCTATTCAGGAAAGAGTGGCTACCGATGTTATTTCCACAATTTAAAATAAACACCACTGAACAGATTCCACTGCCAAATCTACCTAATGTAATAGTTTTGTAAGCATACTGAATGCTTGAATGGTGGGTGTTATATTGTGTGGATTATATTGTTACACTGGAATTTTGGTTTTATTATTGGGTAAATAGACAACTTTATTGTAGGACTATAAGAGCAGATCCAACTTCTGTAGGGCTTAGCAGTCTGAATGTGTGAGTTTTGCTATTGCTTGTGTGATGCCATTCCTTACTGTTGTTGTTATTATTGTCCTGATTGTGGGCCAGTACAATGGATTGCAAACAGAGGTGGATCTACTTCCTGTGTTGTTGTCTATTAATAATCAAGGTCATCCTAAGCAAGGACCTTGAGTGTTGCAAGGAGGTGTTTGTGGGAAGTTCAATTTGTCCAATTACTATCTACAAATTGATGAAACAGGTAAGGTGGTTGAACAACTCACCACAGAAATTAGACAACTCATAAACAATCCAGCCCAAATATGGAAAGGTTTCGATCTACAGAATATCTTTGGTAGTTGGTTTCCCACACTCCTGGGGCTACAAGCCATTGTAGGACTAATAGGTTTAACTGCAGCTGGATGTATTATTATACCTTGTGTGTTATCTATTATATCCAAATCATATCCAATAGTTTGTCTCTCATAGCAGAAAGAAGAGCCACAGCTCAGGTATTGGCAATGTGGGATTTTGGAAAGATGCGAAGAGGATAAGAACATGAGTATGTGACTCTTCTGGCAAGTGAAGATGAGTCACAAAGGGGGGAGAATGAGATAGACCAAACTATGGCCTAAGTTCTTGCTAGGCCTAAAACATTGGTTACTGTTAATTTTCTCCTGACTGTTGGAATAAAAACAGCTGCACTAGTATGATTGTATTTTTATCTTGCTGACCCAGACAGATGCATCCTGTTGTTCCTCCCTGTGTCTAGCCATATATCACAAGTTACCCCCTACCATTACGTTATCTGAAAATATCTATAACAGGTTTCAGTTCCTTATATGACCATATATGTCTAATGTAACACCCTTGAACATGTAACAGTATAAAAATGTGCTATTTAGAATCCTTTGGGGTTCAGACCTTTATTTTAGCTTTTGCTGTTTGAACCTGTGCAATAAATCTTTCCTACATTGAAGAGCTTGGCCTGGTCTCGGTTAATTTTCCTACAAAACCCTCACCAGACTCAAACCCAAACCCATCCCATGGACGAAAGACAACCACCGTCCAGAAACCAGACCACGGCTGCATCACCAGCGGCTACACCCTGCTCTGACCCCCAAACTAAGCAAATTGACAAACGCTATGAACACATAGCCAGACCTCAAACTTGGAGCCAAACCAAAACCCGGAACATTACATCACAGCCATCCGCTCAGGATATTACATCACGGAACTCAGGAGATTACAGCACAAAACCTCAGGATGTTACAACACAGCCAACGACCCAGGAGATTACAGCACAAGACCCAGGATGTCACAACAATAGAACTCAGAAGGTCATCACACAGCCCATTACTCAGGTCGTTATAACATAGAAGGCTGATAGACACACAGCCAGTACTTCAGCCACACAGGTTCTTACGAAAAAGCCAACAAATCTGCAAACGTCAACTCCATCAACCAATCAAGAAGTAACAACATAGCCAACCAGCCCGCTTACAACAGAGCCAGCACACCACACCTCCCCATCAGTATTTATAGAGAGACAGCAGCCCCGATCACGCTTTGCTCGCACAAGCATGAAGCTGAAAGTACCAGCCTGAAGATGGCGAGTGGGACCTCGTCGAAACATCGCCAAGATACTCTCAATCTTACATGGGAAAAGACCCAAACACGCCAAGACCTGCATATAATAGCTGTAGCCTCCAGCTTATTCCACCCATTTTCCATGTTTCATGTTCCACCCATTTTCCACCCATATTCCATTTGTGCATTCCATCTTTCTTTTGCTAGCTGCTTCTACCAAATTCGGCTCTGCTGTGTTCGGGTTTTGGAGTTACTGTACAATAGATGGGCAGAGTTTGAACAACTTTACTTAGTTTATTTCCAAATTTGTTTGGGAAAAAAATAATGGTATATTTAATTAAAAGTCTTTTCAGAATTACATGGGAAGTTTACCTTAATCTCCTTAGTATAATAATGAAATCTTTCTTATTGATTAATAAGAAGTCAGGGATACCTGATTTGCTTGTGCCTTCCTCCATGACCTGAAAGACAAAGTTATCACAACAGAAATTACGAATTTTGTATGACCATGCAGGACAAAAGATGTTTCAGTTATCAAAGTCTCCCATACCAGTTGTTTCATTCTTTTTTGAACATTCTGTAATGTATAGTTGGAAGGCATTATCCGCATGTGGGCTATACAGAAAACATAGATTTTTTTTAATAATCCAGACAAAAGGTCTGCTTTACAAAATTATGCGAGACTGTTCAAGCCAAGCATAGTTAAGCAGAAGTGGACCAAAGAATGCTTGGTTTTTCTGGATTTCAAATCAAACAAAATCTAGATGGGGTGACTAGACAAATCTGATGTGTGGTTGTCTTTCCTCCTCATATTTAATCAAGTTCCACTTCTTAACACTTTCCCTATTTATATCTAACATTAAATTATGTGTAACACATAATTGACATGAAACTTTGTGCTTTTTTATATATATCCGTATAGGAATATCTTGAAAATGGACCCTTATTTACAGAACTGAAATTCTACCAACGAGCAGCAAAACAAGAAAACAGTAAGTCAGGCAACAGAAGTGTCCTATTTCAAGCTATTATCAGGGGTGAAATTCAACCACCTTGGCCCACCTCAGGAGAGATGGTAGGGACAATTGGAATGAGTAAAAAAATCACCCCAGTTGCTATTACTATTATACCATGTATAACAAGCCACACCCATAGCCACGCCCACACAGCCAGTAGGGAAAAATTTTGAATTTCACCCCTGGCTATTAATAATACTTTTTCAGGAATAATAGCTTGGGAATAATCACTTATGAAAATTTAACTTTATTTCAGTGTCACTTTTAGCAAATGTACCTAATCTGTATATACATTTTCATAACATTGTATTGTAATATTTCAAAAAATTGTAGTTATGTTTTATTTTTAAAAAGAAGCTGGGCAGTTTTAAAGAACCTGCTTTCCTCTCATGTTTTGTCAGTCAAAAAATGGATGAAGCTGAAACAACTAACATTTTTAGGCGTTCCTGTTTTCTTGGGATCAGGCCAAGTCAAACATCTTGGCAAAAGGTAAGGAAGACATTACAGTACAGCAGAGCTGGACAAGAATTCTAGGGTAGGGAATTTTAATAGTCCTTCCTTGAAAGAAATGAGGAAACACTTTAGGATAATGTGAAAGAAGGATACGCTTCGCATAACATCTTGGAGACTGTTGCCATGTTAGGTGGATTAATATCTAATCTAGTAAAACAAATCAGTTTATTACACTCATATACTTTTGCTGTTGACTTTTTATGTAAGGGCAGTATGTTCTCATTGTTTTTCTTTGTGGTCATACTATATTAGTTACAGATTTATGGTGATGGAAAGATTAGGAGAAGATCTTCAAACCATCTTTGAAAGACAAGGGAGAAAATTTAACAATGAAACTGTTCTGCATATTGGGATGCAGGTGGTAGGTATAAAACCTCAGAGTAAGCCTCGGATGGGGATCAATGGACCTTTTGAGTTTTAAGTACTGTCTTTCATACGTATTTTTAAATGGTCTGTTTAATTTTGCTTGAAAGAATGACTGCAAAGGAGGAGGGCTTTCTCCATCCTTCTCTTCCTCTATTGTAATGATTTAAAGCATGGTTCTTAACCTTTTTGAAAGAATTGCCCCCTTGAGCCATTGAGGAAGTTGTCATCGCCCACTCCCCCAACATAACCGCCCCCCTGCCACCTCTTAGCATCCCCAAGGGGGCCAGCAGAGGGGCACTAAGAGGCGGCAGGGGGGCATTCGAGGCACCGGCCCTGCAGATTCACCCATTGACTGTAGTACCACACCTGAACAGGTGCCTCGAATGTGGCAGCATGTTGGGAAAAGCTGCCACCACCGCTTTCCCAAAGTGCTGCCGCTCTCGCATTCTTTCTGTCTGTCCATCTGTCCATCCGTCCATCCATCCAAAACGTCTGTCTGTTTGCCTGCCTGCCTTCCTGCCTATCTACCTACCTGTCTGTCTTTTTGTCTACCTACCTACCTACCTATCTACCAATCTCTCTCTCTCTCCCCCAATATATCTCGCTCCATCACCCCCATATCACCCCCTTCTGTTCCTTCACCCCCAATATATCTCGCTCCATCGCCCCCATATTGCCCCCCTTCCATTCCTTCACCCCCACGTCGCCCCTTTTAGTTCCATCGCTCCCCTGAAAAATAAAATCGCCCCCTGGGGGGCGATATTGCCCAGGTTTAGAACCACTGATTTAAAGCTATGTAATTAAAACTTGAGCTGAGCATCTGCATTTCATATTTAAAAGATTTTTTTTAGTCTATCATGATTTACATGTATTTTTATTACTTGAAATCTAAAAATTGGCTATTAGTCTCTACTCGTCCCTTTTAAATGATTATTCAAAGTATACTACCAAAGTATTATATATTTGTATTTTTAATTAAATAGCTTACTTTGCCTTTTCACTCTGCATTAAGAAATATATTTTTCCTTCAAAATATGATAACAGATAGAGTTGGAAGGGACCTTGTAGGTCATCTAGTCCAACCCCCTGCCCAAGCGGGAGACCCTACACTATTTCTGACAAATGGCAGTCCAATCTCTTCTTGAAAGTCTCAAGTGATTACGCTCCCACAACTTCCGTGGGCAAGGTGTTCCATTGGTTGATTGTTCTCACTGTCAGAAAGTTTCTCCTTATTTCCAGGTTAAATTTCTCCTTGTTCAGTTTCCATCCATTATTGGCTTACAGGCACTTTAGAAAACAGCTTGACCCCCTTCCTCTCTGTTGCAGCCTCTCAAATATTGGAAAACTGCTGTCATGTCTCCCCTGGCCCTTCTCTTCACTAGACTTGCCATGCCCAGTTCCTGTAACCGTTCTTCATATGTTTTAGTCTCCAGTCCCCTAATCATCCTGGTTGCTGTTCTCTATATTTTTTCTAGAATCTCAACATCTTTTTTATAGTGTGGTAACCAAAACTGGATGCAGTACTCTAGGTGTGGTCTTACTAAGGCTTTATAGAGTGGTATTAGTACCTTATTTGATCTTGATTGGATCCCTCTGTTAATGCAATTTAGGATTGCATTAGCTTTTTTGGTGGCTGCTGCACACTGCTGGCTCATATTTAGCTGGCTCATATTTGGACTCCAAGATCCCTCTCACAGTTACTGCTATTAAGCCTGGTTTCACCCAGTCTATATGTGTACTTTTTTTTTTAATTACATTTATATGCCGCCCTTCTCCGAAGACTCAGGGCGGCTTACAATTTTTTTGGGGATACAACCCAGTGTGCTCAGCAATAGCCTTCATTCCATTGTATATGCCTGCTTATTACTAAGCAGCATTTTTACAAAGTCAGCTTATTGCCCCCAACAATCTTGGGTACTCAATTTACCTACCCCAAGAGGATGGAAGGCTGAGTCAACCTTGAGCCTGGTGGGATTCGAGCCTACAGTAATTGTAGGCAGCTGGAACTTAAATGCAGGCATTTAACAGCCTGAGCCACCAAGGCCCTTTTGCTTTTTCTTGCCTAAGTGTAGGACTTTACTTTTTTCTACATTGAATTTCATTTTGTTAGATACAGCCCAGTGTTCTAGTCCGTCAAGATCCATCTGGATCTTGAGTCTATCTTCTTGGGTGCTAGCTATTCCTGCCAGCTTAGTATCATCTGCAAATTTGGTCAGTTCACCTTCTATTTCCTCATCTAAGTTGTTAATGAAGATATTGAAGAGTACTGGACCTAAGACAGAACCTTGTGGCACCCTGCTGCTTACTTCCCTCCATGTAGACTTAGACACATTAAGGACTACTCGTTGAGTACAGTTTGTCAGCCAGTTGCGAATCCATCTGGTGGTGGTGCTATCTATCCCACTTTTCTAGCTTACCAAAAAGTAGGTTGTGGTCTACTTTATCAAATACCTTGCTGAAATCTAAGTATATTATGTCTACAGTATTTCACTGGTCTACCAATTTAGTCACTACGTTGAAGAATGAAATAAGATTGGTTTGGCATGATCTGTTTTTAACAAACCCATGCTGGCTGCTAGTTATTATTTTACTTGTTTCTATGGGTAGTCCTCAACTTACAACAATTCATTTACTGATTGTTCAAAATTACAATGGCACTGAAGAAAGTGGCTTATGACCGTTTTTCATATTTAAGACCAAAATTCATAAGCTTGGCAATTGATTCACAGTTATGATGGTTGACATAGCCTAGGGTCCTTTTGCAATCTTCTGATAAGCAAAGTCAATTGGGAATCTAGATTCACTTAACAACCATTACTACTAACTTAAAAACTGCAATGATTCACTTAAGATCTGTGGCAAGAAAGGTCGTAAAATGGGGCAAAATTCACTTAACGAATGATTGCGCTTAGCAACAGAAAATTTGGGCTCAATAGTCAATTGTAAGTTGAAGACTACCTGTAATATTTCCCTTCATTTATTTAATAAAACTTGTTAAGTCTTTAAATAATATTGTGGGGGTAATTGTAATATAAATACAAATACTAGTTTCCTTTGTAATACAGTCTCTCCTTGCCCACTAGCTGGATGTCTTAGAATATATTCATGAAAATGAATATGTGCATGGGGATATTAAAGCAGCAAATTTACTTTTGGACTACAAAAATCCACATGAGGTAAATAAATATATTGTATCCCCTATCCATACATCTAATATTTCATTACTAAATGTTCTTCAATTCTGCAAAAAATCAGGATGGTGTAGACTTGGTTGTTGCTTAAACTACATGCATTGTTGCTAAGAAGAAGAAAGCATGAGGGGTTTGTGTTGTTATTCAGATAAAATTCAGAGTCTGATTTACGAATTGTTATTCTATGTAGTAGCTCAATGAAGTGATTTGTTACCAAAACTTTACAAAACACCTGAATCTTTCATGGCTCTTAGAATTAGATGCCTTGTTTATATATGTGAAGGAAATTGCTGTATGTGCTTTTTTTTCATATAGATGCATTGAAATCAACATGAGAAAATGCATGTAGAGCTAATTAGCATGCTGAAAATGCATATTTTACCAGTTGAAAAAGTATTTCACTTCTGTTTACCTCTTTCATAGTTGACAAATTGAGAGGCTAGCGCCAGTTGCCAAATCTAATGTTAAAGGCGTTCATGGTTGCTGGGTACTTTGCTTATGGCAGACTTACTGAATAAACTTCACTTGCCAAAGAAAATCACAGTGATAGATTCAGGAAATTCCTGTCTTAAAAGAAAGTATTTTTTAATTGGAAACATTTAAGGTGGGAATCTACAGATTCAAAATTCTCAAACTTCATTAATTTCAGTACCCTCTAGTGAACAATTGTGACTGACTCAGATTCAACCATGTTATTCCTAGTTCTGATTGCAGCATAGTCTTTAATGGCTATTTTCAAAAAGATGTTCTTGACAAACTCAGTTGAACTACTGCTTTTGAGATACTGACATTGGGGTTTTTTTGTATTAAGTTTTATCGGATAAGATTCATTTATACTTTTAAGTAGGAAACAACTGTGTGGGCATTCATATGCACTTTTAAGTATAGACTGCATAGTAACTGCTTTTATTTTGCTTTAAAATAATGCAGATTATTTTACAGAACTTTACAGAAAATAGTGACAGAAAAAACATAGTTAAATTTTGAAGTGTACAATTGGGCACTTAAGTATGTTTTCCAATGTTAAAAAATATATGGTACAGCTGTGAGACTTGTGTGCTGAGTAATCCCTGCAACTTCAACAGAGAATGATTTTGTCTCTGGATGGGACAGTTGGATCAGGCTCCCTGCTTACAAATGCCCCAGAAGTCAATCAGAACTCCTTGCCCCCAGGGATAAATGCTTTGGGAAGATCAAGTTTTACATCTTGAGCTGCAGTTGATTGCCGTTTTACTGCTAATAACGCTGTCATTGAGTTCTGCGGCCTAATTAAGTTGGCCTCCTAATACACTGGTGATCTAAATTTATTACTGTGCTAACAAAGCAATATATCTCATCAGCTTTATATGGCATCTCCATTGACTAAAAAAAAATGAAAGGTGAAATACTTCCCATGTTTTTGTTATGTTTTTCTCCAAACTGTGTTCTACTACCCTGTGGATACTTTGCCTTTAAATATGTTGAGTAAAAAACTTGAACATGGATAATTGAGGCATGTATGTGATATTTAAAAACACATTTTTGGTTTCCTGGAGGTCATTGCAGAGCTTTTATTTAGAATGTGTTGTTTGGAATGCTGTTTTATAAACAGGTAAGCAAAAGTCTTTCCCAGTACTGCATTTTCCTTCTAATGGATTTGAAGACAGTATTTGTATTTTAGTGCTAATAATAGTAATTTATTGCAATAATACAAAAAACCTGGTTTTAATTCTCTTACTACTTAGTGTTGTGCAATAAAACCAAGCATATATTGTTTTATAATAAATAATTTTTGTCTGATAAGGTTGGTGCTTGTACATTCTAAAGATTTAAGTTGAATTCTCTGCATGTATAAAATTCTCACTCATGCAGAGTCTTCTCCTCTTTCTTTTTTCTATTGAGTATTCCAGAATACATAATAGAATAACAGAGTTGGAAGGGACCTTGGAGGTCTTCTAGTCCAACCCCCTGCTCAGGCAGGACATCCTATACCATTTCAGACAAATGGATGTCCAATCTCTTCTTAAAAACCTACACTGATGGAGCGCCCACAACTTCTGAAGGCAAGCTGTTCTACAGATTGATTGTTCTCACTGTCAGATTTCTCCTTATATCTAGGTTGCTTCTTTCCTTGATTAGTTTCCATCCATTGCTTCTTGTCCTGCCCTCAGGTGCTTTGGAGAATAGGTACACACACACACACACACACACACACACACATATCTTTGGTCTTTGTGGCAGCCTCTTAGATATTGGAACACTGTTATCATGTCACCACCAGTCCTTTTTTCCAGAGAATATGTGGAGAGACTTCCACTGTTTTCTTGTTAAGCTCAAACTCAATTCTTGTGCATTCCACAAAACACAGCAATGCAATATGAGAAGCTTTCCTCTCCTTTATGAAAGAAAGTATAATGCAGAGGACTACTAATGAATGAGGATGCTTTGAAAATTTCTAGCAATTTATCCTGTAGCAGAGGGAATGCCTTGCAGAGGGAAATCAGCATTGGACAAGCTGTTTTCAAAGAAGCTTGTTTTTCATTATTAATTTTCTTGTTTTTTTTTTAATTTATTTTTATAAATTTTATCATTAAATAGTCACACAGAAACAAACATTAACATAAACAACACATAACCAAACAAAGACAAACATTAAGTTTGAACCGGGTATTGCTAAGCTCGTATCACTCATTGTCCAATGTTTGTTTAGTCCAATTCTCAGAAATTATTGGATCTTTCTCCTGTCAAGCCATCCATAAAAATTATTCCATATTTTGTAATAGTCCGTTTCTTCCTTATTTTTAATTTCCATTGTCAATTTGTCCATCTCCGCGCACACAATGATTTTCCTTATTAATTCTGCTTCCGTTGGAGTTTCGATGTTTTTCCAGTTTTGTGCAAAAGCCATCCTTGCTGCTGTAATAATGTGGATCATTAAGTAAAAAGTTTCTTTCGGGTGATTCCTTATTAGTGATTCCAAGTAGAAAAAGTTCTGGTTTAAAATATACCTCCTCATCGCAGATTTCTCGTAGCCATTTATGTATTTGATTCCAAAATTCCTGGGCCTTTCTGCAGCTCCACCACATGTGATAGTAAGTACCTTTTTCCTTGTTGCACTTCCAACAAATAGGTGAAAATTTGTTATTTATTTTAGCTAGTCTCATTGGTGTTATGTGCCATCTGTAAAAAAGTTTGTATAAATTTTCCTTATATGGGATTGCTAAAGTTATTTTTTTATTTCTAGTCCAGATGCTTCGCCAATCATCCAAATTTATATTATGACCAAAATTTCTCATCCATAATATCATTGTTTCTTTTACAACTTCTTCTTCCAATTTAACTTTCAATAATACCTGATAGATTTTTTTGATCATCTTTTCATCTGGTCCTAACAAAATTTCGTCAAATTCAGTCCTAGTTTGGCTAATGCCCAATTCCTTTTTGTCTTTTCGTATTTAGATTGGAGTTGCAGATAGGCCCACCATTCCAATTCTATTCCTTGTTCAATCAACTGCTGCCTAGATTGTAAATCTCCTTTTTCATCTAATAGTTCTTCATAAGTAATAATTTTGTCGTATCTTAATAGATGTGGATGCATCAAAGCTCCTAAAGTCGATATCCAAATTGGAATTTGGATATACATTTGTTTCTTAATTTTAAACCAAGTATGTAAAAGTGTCTGTCTAACTTTGTGTTTTTGCACGTAACTATGACCCTTTATGTTATCTTGTCCAAGAAAAGCGTGCCATCCTGACTGGAGGTTGTATCCCTCTAATGTTAGTATTCTTGTATTTGTGTGGTTAATCCAGTCTTTTAACCAGGTCATTATTGCAGCGCTATGGTACAGCTCCCAGTCTGGTAGACCAAACCCCCCTCTCTCTGTAGCATCCTGTAATAATTTTAATTTTATCCTCGGTCTTTTCTTTTGCCAGATAAAATTTGATATTATTCTGTTCAATCCATCAAAGAAGGTGTTTTTAAGTTTTATAGGGGCATTTTGGAAGAGAAATAAAATTTTAGGTAAAATATTCATTTTTATCGTGGCTATCCTGCCCATTAAAGATAAATTTAAGTTATTCCATCTTTTTAAGTCTTCCGTTATTTGTTTAACAAGAGGGTCATAATTATCCTTCTTGAGTGTACTGTACCTAGTTGATATAATAATTCCTAGATATTTTGTTTTTTCCACAATTTCAATGCCCATTATTGCGGCCAATAGTTCTTTCTGTTTGTTTGTCATATTCTTCGTAATCATTTTTGTTTTATTTTTGTTAATCTTTAGTCCCGCTACAAGGCCAAATTCATTCAATTTTTCTAATAATTTAGGTCCGGAAGTTTGTGGTTCTTCTAGAATAAAAAGTAGGTCATTAGCAAATGCTTGTAATTTGAATTCTTCCTTTTTTATTTTTAATCCTTTTATGTCACTTTCTTTTTTTATTGTCTTAATTAAGGCCTCTAAGGTCATAATAAACAATAATGGCGACAATGGGCATCCTTGTCTAGTTCCCTTCTGTATTTGAAATTTTCCTGTAAGTGTCCCATTAATTAAAATTGTAGCTTCTTGTTTTTGGTAAATAGCCGTGATTGCATTTTTAAATTTGGGTCCTAAATTCAAATATTTGGCTTGTTGTAAAATAAAATCCCATTTTACATTATCGAATGCCTTTTGGGCATCTAGAAATAGTAGTGCAGCTTGTTCTGTACTGTGGTCTTCATAGTATTCTAATACATCTAATGCTACCTTAATGTTATTTCTAAGGTGTCTTTGTGGGAGAAAGCCATTTTGATCAGTAGATACAAATTTGTTAAGTATTCTTTTAAATCTATCAGCCAAAATGGTCATGAAAATTTTGTAGTCAACATTAAGGAGGGAGATTGGTCGATAATTACTCGGGTCCATCAAATCAGTACCTATTTTAGGGATAATTGATATTTTGGCTTCTCGCCAAGATTGAGGACATTTTGCTTTATCTAGAACTTCATTGAAAATCTTTAACATTTCTTTTCCTAAAGTTTCTTGTTGTGATTTATAAATTTCAGCCGGTAGACCATCAGGCCCCAGAGCTTTGTCAATTTTTTGCCTATTGATGGCCCCGTATACTTCTTGGAGAGTTATATTATGATTTAAAAATTCTTTATCCTCGTCTGAGACTTCTATAATGTCAGCATTTTTTAGGTAATTTTGAATTTGATCTTCTGTTGCATGGTTTATTTCTGTGTATAAATCGTTATAATATTTTTAATAATCTGCCTTTTTCTTCCTCTTTAAAACATATCTTCCCTTGTTCATTTCTTAATTTAGTGACCCATCTCTTTTCATTGTGTTTCTTGAGTTTAAAGGCTAACCAACGTCCTGGTTTATTTGCGTTCTCAAATTGATATTGCTTCGTCTTCTTTAATTTCTGGGCTAATTCTTCATTGTCGATTAAATTTATTTTATGTTTAACTATGTCCATTTGTAGTTTAATTTGTTTGTTCTGTGGTGTGGCCTGCAATTTCCCATCCCATTCCTTATATTCCTGTTGTAATTTGGCTCTCTGCAGTTTTTTTTCCTTATTTAATGGACACTCCCCTCATTACAGCTTTAACTGTGTCCCAGTTATTTTGTAAAGAAGTGTCTTGGGGTTTGTTTTCTTGAAAAAAGAGTTCTAACTCCTTTGTCAATGATTTGTTAAATGTTTCATCTTTTAGAATTGACCTCTGAAGCATCCAATTCTTTGATTGTTGTTGTCCCTCCAACCTAAGCCTAATCATATTATGATCTGCTAATACATTTGATTCCATAGTTATATCTAAAATTTCTGAGTTTAATTTTTTAGTCATCCACATCATATCTAGTCTTGACCAGGACATGTGGCGGTTGGAATAATAAGTAAACTGTTTTTTGGTTGTATTCCTTTCTCTCCAAATATCGTTAATATTAAGATCTTTAGCAAGTTCCAAGAATTTTTTGGGTAACTTTTTCTTCTTCTCCAAATTGGTATTATTTCCTTTGTAGTCTAATGATTTATCTATGACCGCATTAAAATCTCCTATGATAGATAGTTCTTGATATTGTAATTCTTTAAGTTTATTATGTAAATTTTGGAAAAAAGATTCTTGCAGGCCATTTGGTGCGTAAATTACAACTAGTAGGCTTTTAATTTTAATCTTTCTTATTTCGATTTCTACCATTAATATCCTGCCTTCTTTGTCCGAATATATTAGTGAAGCTGGAATCCAGTCTCTTATATAAAGTGCTACTCCTCTCCTTTTCTTTTGGTCTAGGGCAGAAAACAAATTTCCTAATTTTTTATTTTCTAATAAGTGTTATTGTTTCTGGGCAATGTGGACCTCTTGTAGGGCAATAATGTCAACTTTTTGTGTTTGTAAATATTTAAATAGCTTTTTGCGTTTTATCGGAGAGTTTAAACCATTTACATTCCAGGATATGCAATCACAAAAATTTATATTTTTATTGAATTCTGTACTTGGTACTTCTTGTAATTCTAATGTCTTTGGGTTTTTCTGTAAATTCCCCTCTTCCATTTTCTTGTTGAGGCACTCTTAATATCTGAAGTTGTGTCATTTGAAAACTACTAATAAATTCCAGTTTTTGTTATTAAGCTTGAGTATTCTGTAACTGTGTTCTGTTGGGATAAGTTGATGGATAATTGCTTTGTATGCCAAAATTCCAGATTCAGTCCCTCATATGACGCTTCCCAGTGTCCCGTGCGCTCCCATCGACAGGGCCTTCTCTGGGGGACCCCACAAGTGAGAGCCCTTGGAGTCGACCTGCCCCCCGCCAACACCGATTGCGAATGCCCCAAGAAGTAGGAGAACCACTGCAGAACAGTGCCCCCATTCCCAACCCCCCGAGGTGTCGCAACAGGATACCATGGTCGATGGTATAGAAAGCCGCTGAGAGGTCTAACAGGATCAGGACAGAGGAAAAACCCCTGTCCCGAGTCCTCCAGAGATCATCTATCAGTGCGACCAATGCCATCTCCATGCTAAACCCTGGCCGGAAGCCCAATTGGTATGGATCTAGATAGTTTGCTTCCTCCAGGAAAAGCGGAAACTGCTGAGCCACAACACTCTCAACAACGTTCACCAAAAAGCGAAGGTTGGAGACCGGACGAAAGTTGTTTAACACAGCTGGATCCAGGGCAGGCTTCTTCAGGAGGGGTCTCACCACCGCCTCTTTCAAGGCGGCGGGAAAGACACCCTCCCTTAATGAAGCATTGACCACTGCCCGGAGCCATCCACAGGTGACCCCCCTGGAGGCATATACCAACCAGGAAGGGCACGGGTCCAATAAACATGTGGTGGAACTCAGCCATCGCATAATCCTGTCCACTTCATCCTCAGAAACAGGATCAAACTCGACCCAGATCACATTGGCCAGACTACCTGCACCTCCTTCATCAGACCACTGCAAATCAAAGCTCAACCCGCCCCCCAAATCCGAGCGATCTTATCCAACAGATATTGGCCAAATTCCTCAGCCCTACCCCGCAACGGGTCCACCGCTCCCCCCAGTTGTAGGAGAGAGTGAGTGGCCCTAAACAGGGCGGCTGGGCAGTTATCTGTGGACGCTGTGAGTGGAGAGATAAGCCCTTCTTGCCGCTCGCACAGCTACCAGGTAAGTCCTAATGTAGGCTCTTAACTGGGCTCGATTGGAGTCGGAGCGGGTCAACCTCTACCTGCTCTCTAAGCCCCTCCTACGGCGCTTCATCTCCCGGAGCTCCTCGGTATACCAGGGAGCCAACCGGGATCCATGGCGAGTGAGGGGGCGCATGGGGACAACTCTGTCGAGAGCTCCCGCAGCAGCCTGTTGCCAGGCAACCGTCAGGTCCTCGGCAGAGCTGTGGATAAGGGAAGTGGGAAAAAACCCAGTTCTTCCTGAAACCTCTCAGGGTCCATCAGGCATCTGGGGCGGAACCATCTAGGTGGCTCTTCATCCCAGCGGTGTGGGACAGCTTGTTGGAAGACCAGCCGCAGGAGATAATGATCTGACCATGGAACAGGTAGGGCGGTAAAATTACCTCCCCCAGATCATTACGCCACTGTTCCGAGACAAAAACCAGGTCAAGCGTATTACCCCCCTCACGAGTCAGGCCTTGAATCACCTGGGTCAGGCCCATGGCCGCTATGGAGGCCATGAATTCCTGGGCCAAACCCGACGCCCCCCCCCAGAGAGGGCAAGTTGAAATCACCCGGGACCATAAGCCCTGGGAATTCCACCGCCACCTCTTGAGAGGGCATCAAGAAGCCCAGGCAGGGCCGCCGCCATATAGCTGGGGAAAAGGTATGTGAGAAGCAGGCTACCTGACCCCCAGACCCCCACCTCAGGAGAAGGGCCTCACATCCGCCTATCTCAGGAACAGTGACCTCCCTTGGAATCAGGGTCTCCCGAATAACAACTGCCACCCCACCACCCCTCCCCTGGGCTCGCAACTGGTGCAACACCCGAAAACCTGGGGGGCATAAATCAACCAGAGGAACTCCACCCTCTAGCCCCAGCCAGGTCTCGGTGATGCAGGCCAGGTCCACAGCCTCCTCCTCAATCACCTCACGGAGGAGGGAGGCCTTATTAGCCACGGACCTGGCATTAAAGTACACCAGTCAGAGTCCAGGGGTCCCAGCTCCCAAATCCCCAGGAGATTGGGAGGAGGCGAAAGGGTCAGAGCACACCACCGCTCAAAGACAGCGGGGGCGTGCTCCCAATACATGATATGGCCCTATGCCTTGCCATCTCCTGCCGATCCCAACCACCCTGGAGATTGCCATTCTTGCCCCCCTCCCTGGGGCCTCGCAGGCCCCCTCCCCCTGCCCCCCTGGTCACGATCTCACACCAGGCTGCGCTGTACCTCCTCATAATCATTGCCCACCCCCTCCCTAACCTTCTTAAAAAATCATCTAAAAATTTAACCAATGAGGCCCTGGTAACCCTCTTTTTTCCTTTTCCAGAGCCCCAACCCCAACCCCTCACCACGCCATGCCATCTCTCAGGATTCCACAATCCGTCCTCGAGATAGGCCAGAGAAAGTCCCGCAGGCCAAACCCAGGAGAGAGGGGACTCCCTTAAGGCCCGCAAATCCGTTGCCGAATAAGTCCAAATAATTAAAAGATGTAAACATAAAAGGGGGAGGGAGAATGGTCTGTCGATGGAAACAAGCAGATGTCCAGATTATAAAACTCGGTTAAGTCCTAAATATCATCATCAGGGTAGTCCACGGTCCAAGTCCAGGTTGCCCTCTCATGGCAACCCTGCAGGCCGATGGCCAGGGCCTCCACCAGGACTAAGCCTCGCGCTCTCACCACGGGCACCCCCAGCTAGACTCATCAGAACAGATGACAAGATGATAAAAATAGCTCGAGGAAGGAAAAAGTGCACCCCTCATGCTGCTCTTTCACAACAGCGAGTGGGCACAACAAAGTCCTTCAACCAAAGTACCGAGTATAAGAGGGGCATATAGGCAGCCCTGGCAATCATCAAAACCTAAGCCTCCAGGATGGCAAAAACAGCCCATCCGGAGCTTACAGTTCGATATCGATGGTCCTAAGCCGGTAGCTGCAGCGCCCTGAACCAAAGCGTAGATGGAAAGACCGGGGGGGTAAACAACATGATCAGAAGAGCAGCGAGGGGGTGGAAAGGCAGCAGACACAAAAACACTCCGGCGAGAACAGACCCGGTGGCAGAAGGCCAGGGCTGACAGCGGCTACGGGTCCACCTCCATCCCCAGGCCCGACACGGCCGCCCGCCAGCCCGCCTGCACCTCCGCCATTGCCGCTACCGCCGTCACAATAATTGCTGCTGCCATCGGCATTCAAGGCCGCACCGCAACCGCTGACGCCGCCATCAAGGTCCCAGCCGAAAACCAGCTGCCACTCCCGAAGCTGCTTCGTCACATCTTCGCCCCACCCGAAGGCCCGGAGGAAAACATTGCTGGGTTCGCCATCCGCACCACTGCTGCAGACCCAACGGAACTCGGCCCAGATAACCTCGGCCGCCGCTCCAGACTATCTGCCACAGGATTCTAGGTCAGGGGGGTTGCGAATGCAACGGACAGAAGACCATCAACCTGCCCAGGACGTTAGGAACGGGCAGCCATCTTATCCGAGCATGCGCAGTGAGTGAATGAATGAATGAATGAATGAATGAATGAATAAATAAATAAATATGGGCTGAAAAAGAACCTAGACTGAAAACTCAAAGAACTACTGTTTTTATAGCAGCTTACTTTATATTTCATACAAAGCCTCAAAATTACTATAGTTTGTCGAATAAGTCACAATTGGCTTGTTTCACATAATACGCTATTTGTCTGTCATGCTAACACTGACTGGATTTACACAACACACTAAACCGAATCAAAATTAGCCACATTATGGCTTAGGATAATACATAAATTCAATATCAAGAATAATGAATTTGTGGGGCCTTTGCTCTAATCTGGTATAGATCTGCATCACTTAAGTATCCACAACTGTTAATTTTCCCTACTTCCCTTGAAAATAAAAATATGGCATTCTTCAGCTTCCTAGACTGCTGATTTCCTTAGTTACTCTGCTGTAGCAGTGATGTCATCATCATCTGTAGACCAGGGGTGTCAAACTCACATCGTAACAATGGTGTCATGTGATGTATTGCAACTTTTTCCCCCTTTGCTGAACTGGGCATGGCCAGTGTGTGAAGCATCCAGCCTGTGGGCCGGGAGTTTGACAGCCCTGCTTTAGCTTTAATGCACTGACTTCCTCTCCTATTCTTGGTAGATTAGATTAAATAATTACTCCCTTATACATGAGATAATTATATGGAATCTTTTGTTCCAATGGTTTAAATTGCTTGTCAATTAAATAAATTTAAATTATGGGTGGATTTTGTATGAGCTTGGATGCAATATATAACAAAATCCTCCTCATGTCAACATTACACTGAAATTAGGCTACATCTTAAATTGATAAGCTTCAGTCAATTCCACTAAGTTGTGTTTTCTGTCACATTGATTAGGTACATTGTTGTCTTCTGGCTTGGCTAAGTTGAATACTAAACAAAGTGAATCCACCAGAAAATGCAAGAGCAAATAGAGGCAGTCAGCCTGATAAAACTTTTTGTCTTTTCTGAGAATTGCTGCATCCGGTCTTCAGGCTTCGTATCATAATCTCTATAGGTCTGTTGGATAAGACATGCACTGGTGTAATCTGAAAAGAACGATCCTATGAAATAAGAGCACTGTGCTCCTGGTGCCATATTCTCAATATGCTGTAGCAAGAAATGTAGCAAGAAATGATATTTTAAAACATGTCACTTCAGCAGTCCCAAGACTGCAAAGCTTGCCTGAAGCCCAAAGAGGAGCTAATCGTTTTAACGGAATCGGTTACAAGATAACTTGCTTATTTCCCTTTGGCTTTGAAAAAAAAAGAAAAGATCAGAGAAAGAGTATCAAGAGCAACATAATTAAGAGCAAGGTCATTTCTTGAGATGTGCATATTTTTTAGGACAAGAACCAACTTCCAAGGAAGAACAAAAATAGTTTCATGGGATCATTCTTTTCAGAGTGATATAAAAAATAGTTTTCAGTATAGTAGATGGTAAATTAGAACTTTTTCCCACTTCCCTCTTTCCCAACTCACAGCGCCCACATGCTGGCTGTGTGTGAAAACAGTCATTTCCAAACTCTGTTGGGTATGTGCAGTATAAGGATACTCTCAACTTATGCTAAATATTTTCTCATTAAGGTGCAAATGCCATTTAAAAAGTTTTAATAACAAACCTTGTTGAATTTTGGATAGTTAAAATATTTCCTTCATCATGTGGATTTGTAAATGTATTCTCTTGATGGGCACCATTTTTGCCCTTCATTAAGAGACATATATTTATTAAATTTATATACTGTCAGTTTCATCCTTCTACTATCCATTAATGCTTTGAAAGACTTCATTGAACGAAGTACAGCAACAGTGTAAAATTAGAGGGATATATGCAGCTCACAAAAGTTTTGAGTGTAATACTCAGAGGGTTCCCAGAAGTTGCATCTAACTGTAACTTTTACTATGACAGAAATATAAAACTATGAAATGCAAGAATATATTTAATAAGACATGCCTGCATAGACATCATGTTCTTTTTGAGGCAAGTAGAATTATACAGTAGCATAGAAAAACTGTAAAAATAGCAAGCAAAACAAATCAGAAGCAAGAGATAAGAAAGAAAAATCTTAATAAGGTTCATATTCACTATTCAGTATTTTCCTTCATACCTTGCAGCTACACATACATCTATTCATAAATACTGTTTTTTCTTATCTTTCTTTTTTTGAGGATCTCTACTATCCAATCCTTCCTTGATGAATTTATTATTATTATTACTACATGTCGCTTATGTAACATGTTCGCACCACTATGGTTTTCTAAACATACTCACCTCTCTTGAATGTGTCTGTACATTGTATGCATCTTGATGGGATGTAGGCAATAGTGGACTGTTATTGTTTTGGTGCTTTTGAGTCAGCATTTGACTTCTGGACAAGGCTTGCAGTTTTTTTGGCAAGATTTCAGAAGTGGTTTGCTTTGCCTCATTCCTAGGGCTGACCCAATGTCATTTAGCTGACTACAAGACTCACGCAGGGATAGCACTCAATTTCTTGGGTTTTAATCATATGCCTTATGCCTTATCTACTATATCAAAGTGATCTCAGTGCATTGGTTTGCAAGGTATTATTTAGAGATCCTTGCTTGCATGAAAGAGTATGCCCACTCGGCTTTGGTTGCACATGCAACAGGCAGCCCAAATTTTGCCATAACTGATCATGCTGTCCATATCATTCACAAGAAATGTTGCATTCTGCGCAGCTATGACTAAGATAATCAAATGTACTTTTCTCTTAATTGGTTATATTGTATTAGTTGAATGTTGAATGAAAGGAAATTAATTTACATTTTTATCCTGGTTCTTCATCTTTGCACTGTTGTTTAAAGAATAACTTTTGGAACACCATTCATAGCTTGGCCCAGATGGATTTTACAAGGGTGCAAGTAAAAAAAGTGATACTTTTCTACAACTTTTTCTTTCTTTCTGGCATTCCATTTGTATCAATACATACTTCCAAGGTCTTTATTTTTTGTTTCTTGTTATTTTGAAAAATTAACCTGTGGAATTTACACAAAATAATGCAGTGATCACTAATTTGGATGTCATAAAGGAAGATGGGATAAATTCTTGAGAACAAGTCTGTCAAGAGCCATAGTCTTAAAAGACAATTCTTAGAAAAAGCAGAACATGCTGTTTCTCCATAGACTTCTTATATTAGTTTTTTAAAAAAAAACCCTTAAAAAGTCTTTAAAAGTCTAGGGCAGGATCCCCCGGTAGACTTTAAAGTATACAGCTGTTGTTCTACCAAACAAACTAAGATGCTTTTTGAGTCCTAATAGTCTAATCTTATAAATTAGTGAAAATATGATGTCTTCAAATAAGATATCTTCCTTCAAAATTTGATATTATAAAAAGTTCCATTGGAGAAGTAGGTAAAGAATATACCAAAACAGGACTTTCCTGTTTCCACGCTAACTGTTCCTTGTTTCAAAATCTTACTCTGCTCTAGAAACAAAATGTTTTAAAGCAGAGGTCTTGCATTCTGTGATAGTTTATAAGTTTAAATTGTTTTATTTTTGCAATTCCATGGTTATATGTTAATATTAAGATGTTTTTCTATTAAATAGAAAAAGTTAAACTAATTAAGAAAGAAAATCCTACCATGAATATATCAGGGTGATTTTTCTCACTGAATGTAAGTGCCATAAATTAAAAATAAATTGTTAAGAGGTCAGTTGGTATTGCTTAGGTTTCTGTCCTTTTTGTTTTAATTTTGCTTCTCCCTCTCCCTCTGTTTAATTATGTCCAAAAGTTGGAGACTTAACTGGACAAGTTCCTGTGGTTTTCCTGGCAAGGTTGTACAGAAGTGGTTTGCATTGCTTTCTTCCTAGGGCTGAGAGAAAGTGACTGGCTCAAGGTCTTTGTGCCTAAGGCAGGACTAGAACTCACTTTGTCCTGGTTTCTAGCCTGATGCCTTAATTGCTATACCAAATTGGCACTCTGTTTTGTTAATCTCTGCCAAATCCAGGTATTGCAGAACCCACCTTTTCAGGATAATACTCTGTTCACTTTGGGGGATAGTAGTGCCTTAGAAAAGTTCTGAAAAGCAGCTCTTCAATTGAAGAGAGATATATTCCTCTAGAATGCTTTCTGGGGAGGAAATTGGTATGTTAACGCAATGGGTGTTTGTGAAACTTTTCCTTTGTGTTCTTGCCTATAACTGAACCTATTTTGAACTTGTTGCAGGGCTGGTTGTTGAAAGGTGGGATCTGTGTGTGTGTGTGTTTTGTGAGAAGGAAGGCTCCCATAAGCCGCATGAAGAAAGATAAAAGACATACTGCATTTTATGATGTCTGGATGCCCACCTGGAGAGAAAGGAGCCTAAGAACAAAATGTGATTTTATTCTGTATTGCTTGGAAATAAGGCAGCGCGTAGAAGGCACAAAACTTAAGAAGGGGAAAGTAGCTGTTAATAGCCCCCAGATGTACATATTTTATCCTGAGGTGCAATTTGGCTTAATAAAATGCAGATCTAACAGTGTCCTTAAGCCACCATTTTCTTCTGGCTTAATTAGAAAGGTTATACTTTTTCAGAGGACGAAAGCATCATTCATGTCTCTGCTCATGTCTTCCAGGTTTATCTTGCTGATTATGGACTCGCCTACAGATATTGTCCCAGTGGGAACCACAAAGAATATCAGGAAAATCCTAAAAGGGGCCATAATGGTACAATGGAATTTACCAGCATAGATGCACACAAGGGAGTCGGTTAGTTTCTTTCATCTCTTTTCCTCCACTCCCCCTTCCTCCTTCCCACTTTCAAACACTTCAGAAATTACTTGCTGAATTTGTGAAACATGGGAGCAATGGTGGCTCTCAGTAAAGCTGAAGTGGCTTTTGCATGTGATAACTTTCTGTCCCATTAAGATGAATGTAGTTATTCGTGCTATTGTAAAAGGTGAACCTTTTTTTTTTTTGCAAGCATGGGTCCTAAGAATATTTCTGGAATCTTTCACTATGGAGTTTGTACTGTGTGCTTCTTAGGCCAGAAGCCAGTTCCATGCTTTGTCTGGACTGCTGATTTGTAAAAAGAACGATCTATGGTCTGAATGAGAAGTACTGAACCATAACAGTTACAAGTAGTCCTCGTCTTACGACCACAATTGAGTGAAGAATTTATGTTGCTACATGAGAAATTTCTTTAAGTTTCACTTTTGCCCCATTTTATGACTTTTCTTGCCACATTTGTTAAGTGAATCACTGCAATTGTTAAATTAGTAACATGATTGTTAAGTGAATCTGCCTTCCCCATTCAATTTGCTTGTCAGAAGGTCACAAAAAGGGATCATGTGACTCCAGGACACTGCAACTGTCATAAATATGAACCAGTTGTCAAGTATCCAAATGAAAATCATGTGACCATGGGGATACTGCAAAGGTCATAAGTGTGAAAGATGGTCATGTCACTTTTTTCAGTGGTTTAACTTTGAACGGTCACTAAATGAACTGTTGTAAGTTGAGGACTGCTTGTAGAAGTCTCTAATCTTTTTTTTGGTCAATATATTTACTTCCCTTTTTTTTCTCCAGAAGTTCAAGGCAGCAGTAAATACTCTGTCCAGTTTTTATCCCATCAATACTACATCGCCTAGATTAGCCTGAGAGATAGTGATTGGCTGTCAGGCATGAATAATTAGACCCACATATGCAGAGCTCAAACTAGCTACTTTATTGTTCTATGCCTATTTCACAGGAATCTGCCCAAACTGGCAATTTCCACATGGGAAACCCTAGCCAAGGCTCAAAGGCTCTCTTATGTTTATGTAATGAGTCCAGAATAATGCCCCACTTGAATCCTCTTCCCAACTCAGGTGGTTTCTCTCAATATTGGCCTGAAATTCTCTGATATCTTCAACTTGGGTCTTCCCACTTCAGCAAAAGAGATTTTATGCAGTGTGGTGCCAATTATTGTGCCCATGCTGACTGGGGACTAAGACTTGTAGTCAACCACAGTTGACCCTTACATACATGAAAGCCTACATTAAGTTGACCTTTAGGCCACCTGTCTCTTCTTTTCCAAGTACTCAGTGAGTAAATTCATATCTTTCTGAAATCACTTGGTATGTAAGTCTCTCTGCCTAGCTAGTTTCTTACATATTTAAAAAAATATTTTAATTAAAAATTGGAAACTGACATGTTGAAAAGCAACATTCTCTCATATCATTTTTTCACCATTAGAGGACTGCTAAACTTCCTTAGAAAATGAAATGGGCTGTATAAAGATTACTAGAACATATAAATAAGGATGGCTGCATCCTACTGATTGATTGTTTATTTATTTACTAGTATTATACGCCACTTATCTCATACAGTGACTTTAGTCACCTAGTGACAATCCCCCAAAACATGGTTAAAAACGAAAGTACTGTTTCCCGCCAGATTAGGCATCCTTGCAACTCAACTCCCATCGTATCCAAATGCTCAGGGGAAGAGCCAGCTCTTTAAAGCCCCTCCCCCAAGGCTAATTAAAGGTAAGGATCCCTCTAATCTGAGGTGGGAGACTGTTCCAGGGAGCTGTGGCAGTCATGAAGAAGACATGCCTCCAAGGTTGCATTAAGCGGGAACATTTAAGGGAAAGGACCTGGAATTGAAAATCCAGCCATTAACCCCAGAAAACAAAAATAAGGGGTAGCAAGGAAGGTTAGAGGGAAGTGGCTGATAGCATGCAGTACTAGGTCATGACAACCTCTTTTGAACAAATAATCCCCCATCCCTCAGAGCCATTTTGTTGTATATGCTTTCAAAATTTCAAAAGTATTTTATGAGATCAAAATTGTGGGGGGTTCCAAGTGTGGTTTGATTGAATTTCTTTGAGTTTACATAATATGCTACATTGTTGTTCGTTCAGTGAGTTGTTGTCAAATACATAATGGATAGATATTATCTGTGAACCTAGTCATTGTCTCATCAGCAGTTGTGGAGGAGGACTGGTTTCCTGATAGCCGTAGTATTTCGATTGGTCTTGTCAATGGATCTAAGGCAACCAACAGTATCATGAATTAAAAAGTTTAAACACAGGTCGGTCTCATTTAACGATGGTAATTGCAAACAGAATTTCTGCTACTGAGCAAAGCAATCGTAAAATGTAATACGTGCGACTGTGTCATTTAGCAATGGAAGTTGCAGCATTTCCAGTTGCTGTCATTAAGCGAATCTTGCAATGTTGTTAAATGTGATATATCACTATTTGCGACCGTCTGCTGGCTTCCCCACTGACTTTGCTTGTAGGAAGCTGGTGCACAAAGTCGCCAATGATGACCCGGTGACCTTGCAAATGCCATGATTACAAACTGTTCACCAAACACCCAGATTGTGGTGGTTGTGGGATGCTGTGACGGTTTTAAGTATGGGGAGCATACTTACCACTTATTCAGAATCATCTTAAGTTCAAATGGTCACTGAACAGTCACTGAATGGTTATTAAGTAAAGACCATCTGTATATGTGGACTAGCTGAAAATGCACAACATCACTTCTGAAATATATGTTAAAAGACCATAGCATTTACACAAACCTTCCAAAAAGTTAGAATTTAGTCATGTTTCTAGAGAAACAGACTGGAAAAGTGTAAGCTTCCCTAGTGGGGATTAATTGGATACTTAGAGCCTAAAAACAAGGCTGTCCCCCAACCAGAGCTAACTGGTTTGATATAAAGCTTCTCAGTATGTCCAGTATGCACAAACAATAGGAGAATGCATATCTTTCACATGCTGCTCCTCCCTAACTAGTATCCTACCTCCTCATACCAAACATTCAACCACAACACTTGCTAATCTTGCAGTCCATCATTTTGCTGTCGTTAGACTTGGTGATTGTTTCGTTTACTTCTTCTCTTGCACTAAGTCTGTGGGCAAGATTGGTCTTCTTTCATACTAAAGTAGTTATATTACTCTCATTGTTCTATAAGCTATGTGAAGTGTTAACTTAAAAAAACTTTTTTTCTGGTAGACTTTCATATATCTTACTTATTTAAACTCACTTTGATGGTATTGGAAACACATTTGCAGGTAAATTACATACATAGTCCTTTTATTGGGTATTGATTGTACTGCCTTGCATTCCAAGGCAGACTTAATTCAACAATTCCCTAATTAGTTAAAGTCATAACCTGTGTCTTGTATTCATTTACCATTAATTAAACCTCAGCTGTTTATTACACTGCAGTCCAAATTCAATAGCCAGCCCAAAGAGCCATACAAAAGGAGTGGAAGGTCAATATTGAAAATATATGGTATGGCGTAGGTGTCCCTCCCCCCCAGCTTGCATTGCTTGCAATCAATAATGGTCAATGCAACACGACTTTCTTAGTTGCTATGTCAGCAAGACACAAAGTCAATTCTCATGTTATGCTAGTATGAAAAAATAAAAGTGATTATTGGCAAAGTTTGACTTTTGCTTGAGAGTCTTGGTCTTTTTCAATTCTATCTAGAAATACTTCCTGCTGCGCCTATATGACATTATCTGTTTCTTTCTTCATTGCCCACCTCTGTATGATTTCCTTTAACCATCTTACAGTCCACATTCCAGCTTACGACAGGTAACTCAGTTTTCTCCAAATGTATTAAACTTTAACAACACATTTCCAGCTAGCAAGTCACTTATGGTACAAAATGCAGAATTTATTTCTTGCATGTCGCTCATCTTTTGTGGCTCACTAGAAGGGAGAAGGGAGGGGAGTTGTTTCCACAAACATTTGTAGTTGTTAATAGCTCCTGAACTGTTATCTTAAACTAATACTTTCTAACGAGTTTTGCTTGGCACAAACAACTATATATTATTGCTTTTTCTATTAAAAGGACCATTGACCATGTAATGTAGAAGGCCTTGATAATTTGCCAGCACTGTTAAGACCTGTAGTCATTTAAGGCTGGTCATTAGGAAAAATGAAATGGGACTCCTGTGCCTCCCTGATGCTGAAACAATTGCACTGTTTGACCTACCAGAAGCATTTTGGACTAAAGCAGCTATAATGGCCAAGCAGTTCCTGACCCGGACAATGGGGATAAGGAGAATGAGAATCTGTTAAGTCTACTGATGCTGTGCTGGTTTTTTTACTTGTTTTTTTAGAGCTGGGGAATACTTATTTTCTGAAAAGCAACTCCCAATATTTTATGCAGAATTATTGGATGAAAAATAGGGATTTATAGCTACTGATTGGGTGGCTATCCTTGTGGCACAGGGAGACTCTATTGCTTAGTTCTCAGACAAAGTTAAATGCATTTGCATTACAGCTTCTAGTTCTGTGGTCCGTTATGTTATTTAATGTGTTAGTTTTTCAAAACAAATAGTATGTGTACCTTCCAGGATCTATAACTTTTGAGAGCTAAAAAATGTTTGGGCAAGTAGATTTTCTTTTTGCAAAACAATAGCATTCTCAAAATATCAAATCCTGTGTGATATTTAACATTTTGAAATTTCATGGCAGAGTATTTTGTGAGTTGCTTGTTCCCAAATTTTTCTGTTGAATATGCTTTAAGTGAGAAACATTCTTTTGTATGTGGAATTGGGTTTCTGCAAAATAAGATATGATGCCAAAAGGGTTAAAAGGCCTTGTAGAATCACAACCAGCATATTTATTTTGTTATATAGTTAAGTCCCTACAGAAAAGTTGTTCTATATTTTAAGGAAAAATGAGTATGTATTCTGACAAGAGAACATTCCCACAGTGAATGGGAATGTACTTCTTAAGTACAGTAGTCATTTTCTTTCTGTTTGTGTACTTGTAAGCAGTTGAAGCTATAGGGAAAGATGATGTATTTTAAACTCTGACTGCAATTTGGAGATCATTTCTAATTTTAGCTTCTAAGGGGATGAAACTTGTTTCTACAACATTTTTTCTGTGTGGCAGTAGATATTAATAATAAATACTGACTACTTCCAAATTCTATCTACATTTAGTATAACTGGGGGAGGGGAGGGTGATGGCTCAGCAGTTGTCAGCTAGAAACCTGAGAGGTCAGGTTTAAGACCTGAATATCATCTAATGGGGTAAGCTCCCATCACATTCCCACCTAGCAGCTTGAAAGCATGCAAATGCAAGTAGATAAATTGGTACCACTTCAGTGGGAAGATAATAGCATTCCATGGCCTTTGGCATGTCATCCTGGCCACATGACCACAGAACAACACTGGCTCCCTGGACTAAGAATTAGAGATGACTATTGCCCTTTAAGAGTTGGACCCGACTGGACAGGGGAAATCTTTACCTTTACTTAGCATAACTAAAGTAGTTAGGGCAAATATACATATATGCTATAACCATCCACATGCTATTAAAATAATCCTAGAATATGAGCTTTCTTGATCAATTTAGAACCAACTTTCTGGCTTTTCTCCTCCCACCCCATCCTTTCCTATACTGAATCAAACATACAAAGCATAGGAACTCTTATTCCTGACTGTACAATTCAAGAATCCCATGTTTCAGAAGAAGAGCCATGGCCAGTCCTATCATAGCCAAAAAAAACCCAGCCACTTTGGGTGATGAATGGAGTCTCTAATACAATCTCCTTAGCCTGTAGCAGTAACTTCCTGGGGAGCCATACTTCCCCAGTTCTCAGGAGCGTTCTGCCATTCCAATTGGCTATCCTGTAGGAATCTCTCTGGAGGGGTGGGAATGGCAGGAAAAGAAAGGATGTTGGAGGGAATAGCAGGTGTTGCTACTATATAGTACAAACAGAGCACAGGTTTTTTATACAAACAATCCCACTCCAATCACTGGTTTACCTAAGTAACAGTCCTGTATGAATAATGCTGGGCTGCATGCATTAACAGATCAGCTTATTATATGATACCCACCTGTGTTCCTAAGATGAGAATAAAAGAAATATTTCTGTTCTGCATGCATAACTAAGGTTTGTTTGGCCTTTAAAGCAGAATTATGACTATCTTGTGACAAATACAATAAAAATAGCTGAAAACTCATAAAAACGCTGTTTAAGTAATAAACATTTAGCATTTCTTGCTCCTGTTCCTCCAGATTAAATTCCTTGTCCTTAAGACCATAGCTCTAAGCAACTATACAATTGCCTTATTTTTATCATGGAACCTGACTGCATTTTATTGAGCATTCATTTTTTGAAATGTTGCACTGTAAAAATAGTGTTGCTTTTTCCTGCTTGTTTCTTGATAATTAAAGAGAATTATACCTGTATCAAGCATGCCTCTTAAAAATTTGTTACATAGTTAGTAGTGTTAAAAAGTAATATTTGGGTCAATGCTGTATATGGATTTTTGTAGATTTTCTACTCAGTGAGGCATGCAGTCAATACCTAATTTCTCAGGAGATATACTGCACTCAACGTATTGAGCTTCTTTTAAATACTCTAGGCTCTGTGTACCAAGTGCATAAGACTGGTTTTAATTTGCCATCATTGATGGACATCAGAGGAGTATGAACTGTCTGAATTAAATTTGTTCCAGCATGTGTATATCAGGGCAGGATGGAAGGTGAGACAATTCAGGGGCCGTCTGTCCTATTCTGTTAACAAATGAATTACAGAACTGATGTTAGCAGCTTTACTCTTTCTCTAAAAGAGCTGCAAATCAACATCTCATTATGCTTTATTAATTTGGGAAAACAGCACCAAAGCATGCTCATTTGTAGCTTAAAATACGAGTATGGCAGTTCCATATATGGAGTTTAATATGAAATTCAGACTTGTATTCAAAACCACATTCGATCATGAAACAGCCAAGACGGAGATGCCTTTGGTACAGTCTCATGTAGTTTGAGATAAATTTATTATGAGGATTTTTTTTCCTTTCTATTATTTCTCTTATGAAAAATGTACAGTGCAGCTTACAAAATTAAGACAATAAATAAAATGCAGATTATACACAGGTTTTTGGAATGCAGAACAAAAGCAAAAAGCAGATTAGAACTGGCACAGCTGTTTTTTTTTTTAAAGCATATTGACTAGATTACTACATTGACTAGACTAGTAAATCAAAGTAGAAGCACACTGAATAAATATCATTGTTAAAATATTTAAATGCTGCTTTTCTGGGGCAGGGACTGAAAAGCAGTATACATAACAAACTCTATAAAAATAATATAATATCAAGATGGCAAAAGCTACATAAGGTATTATCAAAATCAACATCATAAGTAAAAAATGTATGAAATTTGAAGAAAAAAAGAATATAGATTTATCCATGCAAATTGAACTCATGCTGACTAAATCCAAGTCTAATTCCCAATTTTGTAATGAAACCATTCATTAGATGGCCATAGCCAAAATTTCTGGCTCTTATCTGGTTACTTTTATGTTGTTATCTTGAGATTAAAAAGATTAAATTCTACTTATGGAAGGAGCTGTGAAAGAAATTTTCTTAGCTAAATTAACTAACCATTGTATTTCTTGCCTAGTAATATGGTTGGCTAGAAAATATATTTAATTTAATTTGTCTTTTTATTTATTATTATATTTATATCTTGCCTTTCTGTTATTTTAAGGCCAATGTTTCTCTATCTCAGCAATTGGTATCTCAGCAACCTTGGTATATTGATAAGGGAATTCCAAAAGTTGAAGTACACAGCTGTGGTCATTGGAAGCCTTGAACAATTAAAAAATACTGATAATAAAACACAATAAGGTTAATACAATGAAAAACAGAGTCAAAACATTGGTGAAAGAGATGTATTTTAACATCTTCCTAAGCGGTGAGAGAATGATGGCCAAGCAGAGAATGTACTGTATTATTTAGTGGTCAGATGAAAAACTTCCTTTCTAAAGTACTTAATGAGGTTCTGGTAGGAGAAGGATCTTAAGAAGGTCCCCTTCTACTGATTTCAGTAACAGGGCAAAGTCATAGTGGAAAAGATGGTACCAGCACCTTAAAATAATGACCAGTAGTACAGATGTTCTAGTATAGGCATCATGATTCACCAGTTTGCAATTTCCCAATCTTTTTCAATGACAGACCCATGGAAAGTACACTGAAGTACTCCAACGGTAATATAACTTTATTGAATAGTCAATTGACCATATCAAGAATATTGAAGTAGTCAAGATTACTTATACCTGATTTTAAGACCAATTGCTTACACTATCCTGTTCAGAATATTTATACATGAATATAAATGCTACCTATGGAAAAAATGTGAGTTGCTTTATGAATGTTCTATAAATAATTGAACTCTTTTTATTCATAAAGTAGCACTATTTATTTATTTATTTATTTATTTATTTATTTATGAGACTTTTATGCTGCCCTATCTCCCGAAGGACTCAGGGTGGCTTACAAACTAAAAACAATTTAGATACAAATATACAAATATTAAAAAATGATTCATCCAAGGTCGAATTAAAATACATTTAAAAACCCTCCAGTTTTTAAAATACATTTAAAAACCCTCAGTCCGGGTAGGCTAGTTGGAACCGCCAGGTTTTTAGGTCGCAGTGGAAAGAGTGAAGGTCAGGGGCCATCCGGAGCTCCAGGGGGAGCTGGTTCCATAGGGTGGGTGCACCCACCGAGAAGGCCCTCCCTCTGGGAACCGCCAGGCGGCATTGCCAAGGCAACGGCACCCGGAGAAGGCCCTGTCGATGGGCACGCACGGGACGCTGGGAGGTTGTTATCGGCAGCAGGGTCTCCCGCAAATATCCTGGACCAATGCCATGTAGGGCTTTATAGGTTAACACCAGCACCTTAAATCTCACCCGGAGGGCAACCGGTAACAAGTGCAGCTCGCACTATTGGGGATACAGTGGAAGTTGTAGGAAGCCTTCACTTACGGGAAACAGTGAGGTAAGAGTGAGAAAACATTTTCCGAACAGTCGGTTGCTTGAAGTAACATTTGCTCTGCCATTCACCAACAGAGAAGCTGTTTTGTCCAGCCTCCCTGATTTTAAAGTAAACAGAGATCCTTGACAGCAAGATACATCCTGCATGATTAAAAAAAAAGATTTTTAATTGAAAGTATGCCCCCCCACATTTTTTTCTTGACTTAATTGCATACTGAAGCTCTGATTTAACTGAATTTATGATTCTGTGAACATAATGCAGTGAACATAATACAGAGATAGGCAGATCACTTAGTTGATTTTCATGGTGATGGTGCAACACGTTTTTTGGAGAAGATATCACTAGTTTAATCACAGACTGTATTGGTATTTCCTCCAACCTGATACTGTAATGTTGTTGCAGTAGAGAAACTGGCTGTGAGGGAATAGCATCTGCCCAGCATTGCACTGTAAATTAGGTATGGAAGAGGGTTTTTTGGGGGGGGGGATTATTGTGGAGAGTTCCTTGTACATGAGCAGCTGGAGGAGTGTGCTCTTCCTTTGGAATCCCCTCTCCTTTTTTATTTTTTGCATCTCTCTGCAAGTGTGGACAGGATTTTCTAGCTGTGATATCAGAAGTCTGATGTGCTTTCAGCGCCAAGGAAATATTAAAATAAGCATGCCTTTAATGCTGTATTTTCTTTTTGCATTAAGCTTATTTGCTTAGGTTTTTGCTATAGTTTTAAATTATTTATTTTTATGTAATTTGCTCTTTTGCTCAAGTAAGCAAAATGTACTTTAAAAATAAATGTAGTCTGGTTTTGGTTTTTGTTTTAAAAAGAACTTTAGAAAACTGATTTTTACTGACCATAAAGAAAATCGTGTCCCATTGAAAAATATATTATAAAGTATTTCATACAGAGCCCCTTACAGATAAGGAAACTTTATACTTAATAGCAGTGACTTCTTGTATCACAGTTGTTTCTCTATCTGCTTGGTCACAGACAAAACCATGGCAGAATTTATAATAAGAGGTAGAATTTACCCTTCCTCTTTCTTGGCCAAATTTTGATCCAGGTAGAGAAATGCTTACAGATTGATGTCATCAGAAGGATTTCTGGGTATTTTAAAGCTGTTTGCCGAGTACATTTTCTTCATTCCTATGCAAGGTTGCACCTCATTCCATGCAAGGATTGCACCAACAGTTTCTGAAACTGTTGCCAGTAATAGATTGTTGGAGATTAGAAATTCCAGGAACAGGGCATGTGTTAAACTCCCAGCTCTATCCCTGGCACCTAAATTGAAAGCAAAATGGGATTGAAGTGGCATCTGCCGAATGCATCGCAGGGTTGTTACAAGTAGATTAAACGAAGTGGTGGCTTGGAGCCTTCCACCCTTTTTTCTTCTCTTCTCACCTTGTGGTCTAGGATTGTTCATGAGTTGCCCACTCAACTGGGCAACCCAGTGACTGATAAAAATCCCATCTCTCTCTCTCTTGAGCACTGTGCATTTGAATGGGTAGAATACATTTAATGCAATTTTTAAACATAATGCCTTTTAAGCATATTTGCTTTTTGAAACTTACAGAAAATCATTATAAAGAAAGCAACTAGTGTCCGTGCATAGTACTGAAGCTTTACTTTCTTTCTACTTTATTTATTTATCCCTTCCTACAAAGTTAGCATGCTAACCATACTACCTCTGAGACATAGTCAGTAAACAGAAACAACATTCCTGACCAATTCTTCCCTCTATATCACCAATCAGGGTCAATGTTTTCATAAGGGCACTTTACAAATGAACACCTAATTGAGATGGGGGCATCTAGTAGGTTTGGTAGTGATTAGTCCACATAAGTATGAGGAGTGGATATTTTTTTATTACTATACACCTCCTTTCCAGGCATCATTCCAGAGCCAAATGTTGACTTCCACAATTTTATCAAATACCCTATTCACACTAAAGACTAGACAACCATTTATTTATTTATTTATTTATTTATTTATTTATTTATTTATTTACTTACTTACTTACTTGTTTGTTTGTTTGTTTGTTTGTTTATTTGATTAGTCAATTGCTTACAAGATAATAGGTATAAGTATAAACTTCAAGGTGTTAGTAACAACTTATAAAGCCCTAAATTGCTTGGGTGCAGGGTACTTGCGGGAACGCCTCCTGCCCGCATCACAGTCCAATCGCCCGTCGGCTCCCATAGGAGGGGCCTCCTGGGAATACCGTTGGTCAGGCATTGTCGGCTGGCGGCTCCCAGAGCTAGGGCCTTTTCTGTGGGAGCGCCCTATGGAACCAGCTTCCTGCGGATCTGCGTTTGGCCCCTGATCTCCGCTCCTTTCGTCGAGACCTGAAGACCTGGCTGTTTCAGCAGGCCGGCCTGGATTGACCATGGGGGTGGGTAGTTTTAAGAGTTTGTTTATTTTGTAATTTTACTGTTTTAGCTGTTTTGTAATTTGGACTTGTTTTTATTTATTATTTTATTGTATATGCTTTTTGTATGTTCGCCGCCCTGAGTCCTTTGGGAGAAGGGTGGCATACAAGTCTAAATTAATAATAATAATAATAATAATAATAATAATAATAATAATAATAAATACATGGATACATATAAGAAAATAAAATGAAACAATAGGACAGGGATGGTAGGCACATTGGTGTGCTTATGCACGCCCCCTACAGACCTCTTAGGAAAGGGGTGAGGTCAATAGTAGACAGTCTAAGGTTAAAGTTTTTGGGGTTTGGGGAAGAAACCACAGAGTCAGGTAGAGTATTCCAGACATTGACCACTCTGTTGCTGAAGTCGTATTTCCTACAATCAAGTTTGGTGCAGTTTACCTTGAGTTTGTATCTATTGTGTGCTCTTGTATTGTTATGGTTGAAGCTGAAGTATTCATTGACAGGTAGGTCATTGCAATATGTGATTTTATATACTATACTTAGATCGGACCGAAGATGGCGTAGTTCTAGGTTTTCTAGGTCTAGAATTTCAAGTCTAGTGGCATAAGGTATTCCGCAGTGAGTAGAGGAGCGTAGAACTCTTGTGAAATATTTCTGGACTTTCTCAACTGTGTTAATATCAGATACGTAATGTGGGTTCCAGACTGGTGAGCTGTATTCAAGTATTGGTCTAGCAAATGTTTCGTATGGTCTAGTTAGATGTGTGATATTACCAGAGAAAAAGCTACGCAGGATTAGGTTAACAACTCTTAATGCCTTTTTGGCTATGTAGTTACAGTGGGCTCTAGCACTTAGATCATTTGAGATGAGTACTCCAAGGTATAGGGTCTCCTACTTGAGCAAGGGGTTGCATTGGAAGACCTCCGAAATCCCTTCCAACTGTATTATTTTATGATCTATGTTAAATTTGAAAGCAAAAGTTTTCAACTTGCTGAATTCATTGCCACTTTTTGGGATAAGGTAAAAGTGGATTATAACATGTAGAAATTTAAAGTGTACATCTATACTGTTAAATGACTACCACACAACAATATTTATTTGGTTTAGAATTATTCAGGAAAACACTCCCCAAAGGAAAAGTTAAGCAGTCAAAAATAAACATTCTACACTCTTAATTTCACTCATTTTTAAAATAAATTATTTGGGGAAAACTATTGGTCTTTGGAAAATACGGTATCTATTTTTCAAAGTTCCAGTTGAAAAAGCCTATTTGCCTACAGAAAATGACCATAACCTGATTCTAAATGAAAGTTGGCTTTTTGTTAGCAAAATACAGGCTTGCCAAAAGTGTTAGATTATAGAGAGGGACATTTTTCAGACATGAAATTATTCAAATTGTCATTTTGTTTATGACATCTTAAAATGATGTAACATGTTATTTTCTCCTCTTACACACACAGATTTATCTTTTCTTAAGAAAAAAATTGGGAACTCCAGTAATTCTGTTTCTGCTCCTTATCTTAGTAATATTTAGTACGTATATTTTATCAAGTTCTATTGAATATAGGGAATAGCAACACTGTTTTTTTCCTAGAGATTGGAGAATTTAGAAAACATGCTAATTACCAAAATATTGTGACTCTATAGGTTAACATGAGTATAAAATAACAAAGAAAAATGGGCTTGTACATCTAAAATTTGGAAAATCAACAATACTTTTTGCATTGTTGCTTATTTACAGAATTGGGCAAATTGAATTTATCTAATGTTTCACTTTTGAAGCTACAGACCACTAAGTGATTAGATATTTACTATGAATTAACTATAATATGACACTTTCCTTTTATGATAGATGAGAAGTACAATTTCTATAATTGTGACAACTCTTGTATAGGCGATTAGCTATGATTTCTCCATATCTGTGATATGTTTTTATTAACATTTTGAGAATTGTGAAGTGATTGTGTTAGGACAGCACTTACATAGATGGGAATACAGTAATTTGTTAATTTTTTATTATTGGAATTCACCTAAAATGCTACAATGGAATTGTATATGTGGAAGATTGATTTTGTTTATTTTAATATCACAAGCAGTGCTTTTGGGTTTGGACAGAATGAAAGCTAATTTAGAATAAAAGAGACCCTCAAGACAATAAGATAGTGTCCTGCTAGCTAGATTGAAGGGACTTTCATAATCCAGTAGTTGAACAGCAGTTAATATAGACAGAATATGTAAGAATTTATGTGCTTTCATCATAAAAAAGAGTTGTGCATATGCACAGGAATGGATTTAATTCTATTAGACTAGGCTTCCCTATTTTATAATCAAATATTGTGTTCTGGAGCCATCTGAGAAATTTTTGTAATGAAATACAGAACTTGTTGGGTCAGTGAGAGGAACATCCTCTCTGGGTTATCAGTTTTTTTGCAGCCTCTTGCAACCCATTCTGGATCTAAACTATCAGATTCCTAGTGCAGAACTACAAGTTGGAAAAGGAAGCTTTCCTGATACATAGACTTCCAGGTATCTTGGATTATAAATACTGTCATCTCTACCAGGCATGGATTTTCTGATTCCTATTAGTGTTATCCTCTCCCCATTTGTTATTGCAAAGTTGAGAACATTGTTTTGAATATATGTACAATGCATATATTCATGCAAGTACAGAATTCTGTCTTTTGTTTAGAAAAATTTAGGGAAAAAAAGATGGTTAGATGTTGGTGTGTGCGTGTGTGTGTTGCTTCTTTTGCAACCCTAGCTCACGAGTCTAACTAATGTCTCCTTGATTCTTAACTTTATCTTTAATAAAGTGTTTAGATGCATGTTGCTAGAAAGAGCCATTGAGAAACTTACATATCTTTAAGACTGCTTGTGGCTTATGCTAACTCTGCTATTAAATTCTACCTACCATAAATGGTTTGCTTTTAATAATTTGGAAATAAATAGATTTAGATTGAATGAGCACTTCAGTCAAAAAGAGCCAAGGGATTTATGTTTTCAAGCTACGTGAAAGCATTCCTGTCTCTTTGTGCAGATATTTTGCTGCTCAAGTTGTAAGCCCACTAGAGGGCACTGTTGTCATGCTGTCGGCCATCAAGCATCTCTGGTTTAGTGGAGCAGGAAAGGCCATCACTGTTTAGTCTGCTCTCGAAGGGTCTCGGCATGACCAATGTGGACCCCATGGACTTCCTGGAACATGTGTTAGCAATTTAGGAGCAGACATTTATTTCTTTGTTTTACTGCCTGGCTCTTGGAAAAAAGTGTTGGTGCCGGGTTATGGGCTGTCTGGATCATGTCAGAGGCCATGGGGATCAAGTTCATGTGACAGGGCAAGCAAAGGGATGGAGGAGGTGAGGAAGCTGCCCCTCCCCAGGAGCAACAAATCGCTGCCTGTCTGTGGACTGCTGCCAAAAGACAGGCCTTGCGGAGTTCCTGGGACAGCTGAAAAAACACAGCATAATTCTGCCCAATTCCCTCTTTTGCTGAACTACTGCATTAAATTGTATAGTTTTAATATTTTTTTAAAAAAGAAGTGGTGGTGGTGATGATGGGGAAGCTAGCTCAGTAATAATTTTTCTTTCCTCCTTCAAATTCCCAATTTAGCACCATCCCGAAGAGGGGACCTTGAAACCTTGGGCTACTGTATGTTGCAATGGATCTGTGGAAGTCTACCCTGGGAGAGGAATTTGAAGCATCCTGAGGCTGTGCAGGCTGCAAAAACAAAGTAAAAAAAATGTGTTATTTGTTTATTTACACGTTCTGCCCTAACTTTGCAAAGCAGGACAGGTTGAAAGGATGGGGTATATGTTGGGAAAGTATGTGTGCAGAGATCACACTTTGTAATGAATCAATTCCTCCTCTTCCCCCGCCCCCCAAAAGAAAAACCTCCTTTAGCAAAGCAAAGCAAACCTTAAGTATAGCTGTATGAAATAAAATACACTTTTGGATGGAAAGCATTGGCCCCTAAGTTACACTTCTGAAAGAATTGCAAGAATACAGTCAACATTAACTGTGCTAATTGCTCTTATTTTAATTAATATTTGATCCCCTTTTGTAAAAAAAAAAATCATTGGAAAGCAAGCTCCTTATTGCTGAGGGAGTCGAATGGCTTCCCTCTCCCCTTTTGTATTATCTCTGCTAAAGGACAGCAGCTGGCAACTTTAATGAAGATGACAGGAGAAGGTTCTGCTAAGCTGCCAGGAGGTTCACGGATGAGGCTTTTTCTTGACAAAAAGCACAAGGTTGTTGTTTTTTTGTTTTTTGTTTTGCAGTTGTAATGCATTCCCGGTCACTGGAAGGGAACCCATGTGTGGTTGTGCTTGTGTTAGGCTCCAGGATTAATCCTCAATGAATGAACTTTTCTTAAACAATCACAGCCTAGAGAACTCCTTTGAGGAGCCTCATAAAGTTGACATTCCGTCTAATTTTGCTGCAAAGGTATTCACCTACACTATGTATTCACCTACAGTTGGATCCCATTTGTTCTCCAAAGAATATATTCTTCTGAAACTTTTGAAACTTACCTTTCAAGGATGGGGGTTACATGCTGTCACAATAATATTGTGAGATGGCCAGTTCTGAGCGCCCCATTGTTTAAGCCTATCCATCTTAACTCCCATCCATTTTCCGCTACTCAGTAGTGCATATCTCTTTAATTTAAATAGATGAAAACAGTCTGTAGAGGAGTGTTTCTTAGCCTTGACAGCCTTAGATAGCTAAGACAGCTGAGCTATCTTAGTGTCTTGAATCTTAGCATTTTGAATTTTTAAAACGCAAACTAACCTCTGAAATATAATCCTGCAGCAAATCTCATTGAATACAACTGGACAATTATTAGTTGCAACTGCAATATTCTGTTTATTTGAGAGACTTTGTATAATTACCTTTAACTTGACTGGAACACATGTTGGCGTGTGGCACTGATTAACTATTGGATAACAAAAAAGGTTCTTGATAAGTTGTTGTCAGTTTTATTTTTAAGGTCTTGGTACCTTGCTTTTGAATGAAATTTTATTGTCCCCATTTATTCCCTTCTTTTTAAAGAGTATTTTCAGAAAGGCCATTCATATGTGTGAAAAACAAAAGGAAACTGGAATTTCACCTGCTTCCTTCCCTGAAAGCATGTAATTAGCCCCAGCAAAATGGCACTTGTGTGGCAGCCTCTCTGCCCTTACTGTGGGACCAAAGTAAGTGAATTATTGGGCACCATGCAGCCAGTTTCTTGGCTCATAATATACCAGTTATGCTGCAGTGGAGGGTTACAAGTGGCAAAGGGAGAAAAGTTTTAAATAGGGCAAGTCACAACAGAGGTACACAATAGGGATGGCTTGTTCTGAATAAATCAATCTGTGCATTCAGTTTGGCACTGGCTCTCTGCAGAGAGGGAGGGAGGGAGGTTAGCCTGCAGGCTGCAGATAATACAGATTGTATCTGTAAATGTTGTATGTACAGTATTGTTTAATATTTTCTCCTTTAAAACTCTTGATCACTACAATTCCCCACTACCTGTCTCTTAATGCAATTCAGTATTCAGTCAACGTAATCCTTAAAAATTATAATTCTACACTCAACAGTTAACCCCATGAAAAGATGGTACATCTTGTTCCCAAAGTCCCTTTACCACATACACACACATATATGCTCTTCGAGATTCTTCATATTTTACTACAAAAAAATAAACATTTCCAATGTTTATCTTGCTAATGTGGATTGAAGAACAAATTACAGACCCATGTTTTGAATGCCCAGATTTGGTTATTCTCAAGTTAAATACTTGAAGAACAAATTATAGACCCATGTTTTGAATGCCCAGAGTTGGTTATTCTCAAGTTAAATACTTGGGTAGTTTTGAGTTCTCCATTAAGCTGTGTTATCTGATTAACTAGCACACTTGGTATAAGGCAACATTATGTAAATTAACTAGCCTAATGCAGAGAAAAGGTTTTGTAAATGTGGATATCTCTTTTGCCCCTTTCAATTCTTATATGAAATATCTTTATATTTATTAGAAGGGTAAATTTTATGTCAGATAAGATGCAGTATTAAGCCAAATGACTACATTTGACAACTCAATTAATTGGATTTTGGGCAAAAAGAATGAAGAAGGCATCTGCTGGAGAATTGTGAAGCTAAAGTTGTCTGGTGTTAAGCCAGCTTTTTGCCAAAGATGGCTTTGGATTCTAGCATGCATTAGTCTTTCTGGAATGAAAGGAATTATTAGCTTAAACAACAGGAGGACTTCAGATTTGGTACAGACAAACTAGTCTATTTCACTTAAATTATTAGTATTACATATAGTTCTCTGTTAACAATGAGAATTGGGATTGAACTGGAATTGCACTAAGCAACATAATCATATATTGTGATGCCATGTGACTATACCGTTTAGCAACAGCAGTTCCAGTTCCTGTTGCTAAGCAAACACTGTGCAAGTTGTTAAGTGAGGACCTCATATACAACTTCCTGCTGACTTCCCATTGACTGCTGAGTGTCCAGATCACTGTCACATGACTTCAGAGATGATGCAAGGGCCAGAACTGAGAATCAATCATAAGTACCGCTTGTTTAGCACTGTCACAAATTCCACAAGTGGTGGTTAAACCTATGCTTGGAAAGAAGCAGTTCCTCATATTGTGGCACAATATAGATCACACAATGGGGCCTAAGCATAATCTGGTACATAGATTTTTAAACAATTAAACGAGGACAGGCTGAATGTCTGTACAGGTGGTCCTCAACTTAGGACCACAAATGAGGCCAACATTTCTGTTGCTAGGTGAGACATTGGTTAATTGGAATTTTGCCCCATTTTACAATCTCTCTTGCCACAGTTGTTAAGTGAATCACTGCAGTTGTTAAGCTAATAACCTGGTTGTTAAATGAATCTGGCTTCCCCATTGACTTTGCTTGTCAGAAAGGTGATCACATGACCTTGGAACACTGCAAACGTCATAAATATGTGTCAGTTGCCAAGCATTTTGATCGCGTGACCATGGGGATGCTGCAATGCTCATAAGTCAGTCTTTTCAGTGCTGTTATAGCTTTGAAAAGTCACTAAATGAACTGTTGTAAGTTGAGGACTAGTTGTACTGTTTTATTTGTTCTGTACCTAGAGCAGCAGTGCCCAACCTTGTGACTTGGCAGCCCAGCATGAGCAGCAGGCTGACGCACATGCACATGCAGTTCAATTCATGTAAGTGGCCAGCCAGCGTGCATGCACATGCAGTTCAACTAGTTGAGTCACATGCATGTGTGCATCGGCCCACCACTTGTGCGAGTTGAGCTGCATTTGTGTACTGGCCTGCCATGCCTGCGGCCCAGTTGCAAATAGGCCACATCCACAGCCTGGAGGTTGGGGACCCTTGATCTAGAGAACATTCTGCAATGTTTTTTAATTAACGTGTAACAAAAGCTTTATCTCTAGTGGTTTTAAACACTATTTGATAGCCCTGTTTGAATGGTATGCTTGTGAGTGATAGGGTGGATAAGGTAGCATGCTGTGCAAACACCTTTTTCAAAACACATGACCGATAAACTAATCCAGAAAATCTTGGGCTAATGCTAAGTTGTGCTATGTCTTCAGTTTTCATGGTCTTCGGACTGGTTTGAGTAACATTTGTGAATTCATGGGCTGTATGGTGAATTGATGAGCTAGGTAAGGCAGTTTAGATCTCATTTTCATCTCAGAGCAGATGGATAGTGATCTAAATGTGAAGAACAACTCTGTCAGCCCTTTCCTGTGCTTAGATAACTCTTAATACAGTTAAGATTATTGTATTTAGGCCAAATTTAGATCGCCTACTTGGGATGAGTATGGATTTGAGTAATTTCCAGCAGGCCCTTGAAGATTTTTCAGGATCTTGCAGACCATTCTGCTATGTGCCTCATTAATTACTGGCAAAAATGGCAATATATATGCTTGATATAATTGTCCACAAGCAGCCCCTCTGTCAAAGTGTGTACAGTGTGACTAGGTGAGACAACCCAGGAGCAAATACAGTTCACAGAGGTTTGTAATTCACATATAGTGTACATATAGGTTTTTATAGTACATATAGGTTTTACCCCTACAAAAGCAGATATACATACAAGTACTTTGAGACAGGCCTTGAACAAACAGCCATCAGCAAATTACAGCACAGAAGCACACATGGAGAGACACGCCCCAACAGGGCCTCTCTTATATTACAGCCTCTTAAAGTGGTAGCAGTCAAATGTATTTATTTTAGTTATTTATTGGAATTTGTCAAAAAAAAAACCAAGATCAAGAATAAGAAAATAAAAATACAATGACAGGGACAATAGGCACATTAGTGCACTTATGCACACCCACTCTACTGACTACTTAAGTATGAAGTAAGGTCCATGGAAGTCAATTTGTGACTGAAACTGTGAAATAACCCTGCTGACTCAAGACTACCATTGCATCATCATTACAGCTGGTTAGCTATTAAATCATCATTACCCTGACACCCTCTCTGTCTGGGTTTCTGAAGGGCTGTGGAAAACAAAACAGCTGAAGAAATGCCTATAATGCTGGTGGTGAAAGACAGAAAGCGAATCTGACTGAGCACAAGATCAAGTTAGATTCAAGCTGGCTCCAAGACAAGGAATGCAAAAACTTAATTAACTTTTCTTCCCTTATTATTTTGGCAAGTTGTTGTCCAACAGTTCTTTTTCAGATGGCCACTTCCCATTTGGCTACTGTGACTCTTTATCACAGCATTTTGTTCCTTATATTTGCCAAAATCTTGACATTGTATGGGTGTGTAAAAATCTTGACTTCATATGGGTGTGTATTGTGGTGACTGGTGCAATGTCTAGCTTTGTTATCTGGGATTAGTGTTTGCATGTGCTAAAATGGATTGTGGGTTTGATCCTTGCTCTCCTGGCATTTTAGTGAATCCAGCAATTAAAAGTAATCAAGTTTAATACGTTACATGAAAATAACTGATAGATCTTTAAGTGGCCTGGCGAAACATATTGTGTGGATGGGATAGGGTGTGCTGGAGAGAAGAAAGTGGAGGCATATCTGATTCTTGAGATTCTAAGATTGTTGTCCATGGCAGCTCTCATACTGGACATTACAATAATGGAGGTGGAGAAAAATCAGAACTTGGTCAAGAGGAAAATGTAAGCATCAATCAACTGCTTCTTTTTTCCAAATAACTTACTTTCTTTTTTTTTTAATTCATATTTATATGCCGCCCTTCTCCAGAGACTAAGGGCGGCTTACAATTTTTGGAGCACAACCCAATGCCCTCAGCAATAGCCTTCATTCCATTGTATATGCCTGCTTATTACTAGGCTTTTTGGCCCCCCTCAAGTGGCATTTTTACAAAGTCAGCTTATTGCCCCCAACAATCTTGGGTCCTCAATTTACCTACCCCAAGAGGATGGAAGGCTGAGTCAACCTTGAGCCTGGTGGGATTCGAGCCTGCACTAATTGCAGGCAGCTGGAACTAAGTGCTAGGCATTTAACAACCTGCACCTCCAAGGCTCTTTTTCTTCTTGCTATTTTCCCAGGGTCTGCCATGCATATCTAATGTAAACCTGCATAAAAGCTGAAGTAGGGAAGTTGTTTTCCTGTTATCTCTGGAGTATGGCTACGGGCCAGAACCCAGAAGGCCATGAGTTCCACCTTAGGCATAAAACCAGCTGAGTGACCATTGGCCAGCCTCTGTCTTTCAATCCTAGGAAGGAGGTGGTGGGTAAACCTTTTCCAAGAAACCTTTGTTGAAGAAGAAAACTGTAGGGACTCATCCAGGAAGTTGTCAGGAGTCAGAACTGACTTAAAGACACTTAGATAGACTGACTGCAGTAAGGAAGGGAGGTTGACAAACATCAATTGCCTTGTCCCACCTAAATGGAAATGCTTTGTACTAACACATGGATTTTTTTAATTTGTTTATTATTGTAGTGTTTTAATATTTGGGCTTATAATCTAGTTTAATGGTTTTTTAAGTATTTATTGTTCTGGATTTTAGTTGTGAGCCGCCCCGAGTCTTCGGAGAGGGGGCGGCATACAAGTTCAAATATAAATAAATAAATATAAATAAATAAAATATTGTTGGGGTAGCTATATCTAATTGTCTGTCTCTGATTTAACCAATTGCAAATAATTATTTGATAATGTAAGGATACAAATACTGACTCAGAATAGATCACTATAGTTTGTTTGTAATGGTACTTTTAGACATTTTATTTTAGAATGCAACATGGCATAGGATTAGGTCCATTTTTCAATGAGCACTTTTAGTATCTGTCTTCAGATTTGACAAACATTCAGCATACATGAGCCTTTTTTAAGGAAGCAGATTCTTACATTTAAAGACCAGCTTGCATATGGGCTGTTATTTTTATTCTTTTGGCTAGTATGCTTTCCCCTACCTCATACATCGTTAGGTCCATATCTAGACCAGCAGGAAGCATTTTGTTTCTTTTGCCTCTTTCATAGTAAATTTAGTGATTTTTTTTTTACTATAGGACAGAACTTCCTATCAAAGCTATACTTAATTACTGGCCAGTCTTGCTTTGAAAGAAAGCAGATGCTATAGACAATAGTTCTGCTGTTGAATCTTCCTCATATTAAAGAAATGATAATTTAAACCCGTTGAATTACAAAAGTTTTTTTTTCATTTCCAAAGCTACCAAAAAACAAAGATTCATAGAACATTTAAACTGTGAAACTGATTACTGTGAGAGATGGTGATCTCTCTTTTGCTCAATGTGCTCAAGCAGAAGCTGGGCACCCTCTGCCATGCATTCTTTCCTTTGGATTCTTTCCTTAGGGGCATAATGGAACTGACAGTGATCTAGACCAGGGATCAGTACAGTACATTCCAATAGTAAAGGCTATTATGTGTTTATTCTGGGCTACTGAATTTGTGTATGGGAGTGTGTGTGTGTGTGTGCGCGCACACTTGTTTTAGCATAGAAAGATATGGACGCTGGGGTGGATTAAGCCTGTATAAGCAAGCAATTGACATACGTGTTGACTTCAGGCCAGCTTCTGAATAGTATGAAATCTGCTAATGGAGTCAGGATAGGAGGTGAAAGCCACTGGAAACTTCCTAATTGAAAAAAAAGTTAAAATATTGGGACCTTCGAGGTCCATTTGTGGTCTCTCTCTTTTTAAATATTTTAATTTTTCCTCTGTTAAAAGTATTTTTAAGAGAAGATTTGAAGGTTGCAATAAGCACAAATCCCAAGGTTTTCTTAGTCCTTATCTTGTAGAGATAATTTGAAAGGTAGAAGCACATTGTAGGTAGGCATAATTGTAGGTAGGCATAATTTTTGCTATAGCATTCTGTACTATAGAAAAGAATGTACAATTTAACCTAGAAATTTATTAAGCAAGAAACTCTTGATTTGGTGCAATTTTGGAATTACATTAGATTAGTATTCCATATACTTGCTTGGGAATAAGCCTCACTAAACTGAATAAACATAAATAGGAATAGCAAATTTATCAAATACCATCAGTGTATAAATTCTATTTGTGAGCAACAAGGAGGATTCAGGGAACTCTTCAAAATGCAGCTATTAATCTATACTCTAACAAAAAATTTGGCAGGAGTTCTTGTGAATTTATTTTCTTGGCCATAATTCTGTGTAGTCTAATATCTGTCTATAAAGAGTTAATATAAAAGAGATGGAGATTTGCTGGTTCCCAAAGAGAAAAGAATTTGTTAGCTTCCAAGGGGAGGGTTATTGTTCTGCCCCCAATCTCACAAGTGGCTCATTCTTTTGGTTCTAGGCTTCTTGATGAACTGCCTGATTCAGTAACAAGGTGGGCTCCTGCAGGAGAATACTGTGGTAAGTGTAAACACATGTGAGCATTATTATATATCTCCCTTGAGGATGGCCACTCAAATTGCCTAGTTTATGATTCCAAATGGCCAATATTTCTATTTCAAACTTGGCTTGAAAATGCTGAAAGGTGCACCTTCACAGTGGTAGAGAAAAGGATATGCTTCTGTTTCCTCCAAGCTTATCAAGCTATGGACCTGGTCAAAATAGTTTTCTCTTACTTTCCTGCTTCTGCCTTCAGCTGGGCACAACATACTGTAATGCCTTTTAGAGCTACCTTGAATGAAAAGAGTGTCTTACACCTTCCATAAAAGTGAACTATCCTTGATATTTGGCCACCTCAAGTCAAGTTGATTTGGTGTTTTTCTAAAAGAAAAGAGTGATGTGTGCTTTATAGAGATGCCATAGAGATGCTTCTTTCAGTGAGAGATAAAGGAATAGGTGGCTAATGTTATTTTTTTGTAAAATACCAAAAGCCCACAATAGGTAGCTAATGATGGTTTTGAAAGAAAGTTAGAAAAAAGTTGGTATTGAATACCATATTTATTTTTGTTTTGTTAAAAAAAAAGTGTTGCTGCTAGGTTGCTATCTTGCTTCTGTTTGTTCGGTTTAACTTGCTCTATGATTCTCAGACTAAATGTTCACACAAGAAGTTAAAATGCAGTAATTATATAGTATATACCAGCACACTGTTAAGTTTGGCGAAACCTAAATTATTTTGTTGAAGATATTTAAAGCTTACTTGGAAAGAATTATTCTGCAAAATGTTTGTTGCTGCAAAATATGTATGTTATTTAAGAGCACTTTTATATTTCCTAATGATTGACAATATGGAATTTGCCTTTCTTCATAGGAGTCAAACACTGGTTCATTATTGATACTGAACCTCCATCACAATCACAGTCAGTTTCCAATCACCTGGCTAAAATCCCATCAACCTGCATGTGATAATGGGTGGTTTTTCCTTTTTCCTTTTGGTCCTCATAATTGTGTAATGAATAGCATCTACCAAGATATAGCTACTTCCTTAAAGTTATTTGTTAGGAAAGCTTTCTTAATGCAGTTTTAAAATGTTAAATAAATCACTATGAATACATATGCTATGTTAATGCCAATTCCCCTTGCTGGAAACTTTTGAGTAATGTGTTTTAAGTGACTTGAATTATTTGGTGTAATCAGCAAAATTAGCCACCTCCGGATTATGAACAGCAGTGACATCAGTATTGGTAATTCAAGTAAACAATGTCCATTGCAATCTCCTTTACAAAAGACTTGTTGACACTTTTAGAAGAACTGGAACCTAGTGGGATTGTTTCTATAAAAACAAATTATTTTTCAGCAAGGTGTGTCCTGTTGGCTTGAAAAGTTTTGCTAATGTTTCTAATAGTTCACTTGAAACACATATTAAACTAAGTAGCCTATCACTTCTTACATTGCTCCCTAAAACCATTAACTATGGTACTTTTCCCGGATTAAAGATGAATTTTCCTCTAGTACTTATTCTAATAGAGAGGTGGATTTAAGGAAATGTAATACTGGTAAGAGATCAGCATTTATACATTTTGACTTGTCTGTGGCTGAATACCATCTCCTCCTGCCAACTGAATTTCAAGGAACTATTTATGTCTCTATTTCAGAGTTTCTTTTTTTCTTTTTTAAAGTTTAGAAAAAACTTCATTAAATGTTAAAAAGATATATACAAAATACAAAGCATTTCATTAAAAATGAAACAAAAACAAAAAAATGTATACATTACAAATTAGTTAAGACAGTGCTTTGTTCTCAAATAATATTCTAATACTTATTTCGTATATCTGGTCAGTACTCCTACTATAACCTCTTTATATTCTTCCTTCCTTATCTATTTACTCTCTGGTTTCTATTATTTATCCAATTATACCAGTTTTCCCAGTAATATTTTGAGTCTTCCTTTTCTTTTAATCTTAGGGTACATTTGTCCATTTCAGTGCAATCATAGACTTTTTGGATTATTACGTTTTCTACTGGCATCCGATCACCCTTCCAACATTGTACAAGGGCTATCCTTGCCACCGTAATTATATGTAAAATTAAATATTTTATTTCTTTTGCATATTCACCTTTTATTATTCCCAATTTAAAAAAATTCTGCCTTAAATTCTAATTGAATGTTCATAATTTATTTTATCCATGTTGGTATTTTTGTCCAATATTTTTTACTCTTCGGGCAAAGCCACCAAGTGTGGAAGCAGGTACCCCTTGTTTGTTTGCATTTCCAACAAAATGGGCTTAAATTTGGATACATATTGGCTAATCTCGAAGGGGTCAGATACCACCGATAACACATTTTATATTGGTTCTCTTTATATACCGTCAATTTCATTATTTTGTAGTTTTTTTTCCAAATTCTTTCCCAGTCTTCCAAATGAATATTATGCCCTTCATTCCTTACCCATGCTATCATTGGGCCCTTAACTAATTCCTCTGCCATTTCAAACTCTGATATACATTTTTGAAATTATTTTTTTGTCTGTACCCTCTAAAAGTTTATCTAATTGGGTTGGTTTTACTTCTATTCTGTATTCTTCCACATCTTTTTTAATACCTTTTTTTGAGCTGGAGGTATGGATCTAGATTTCCTTGGGGTCTAAAACATCGTGCATTGGGGTTATCAGTGCCTCAGAGTTTCTATGTATTCAAATATGAATATTATGGTACATTTCCGGGATAATTCATTTAGTTTCTCTGCAGCGTCTTGATAATTTTTTCATGCCCGTCTCCTTTACTACCCAACCATTTATAACTTCATTAGAAGGTATTTCTATAATTTTAATCATTAATGCTTTTAGCCCAAATTGGCCCACAATTATAATGTTGTTTGTTGTAATCCATATTATGTCCTTGCATGCCTCATTCTCTTCTTGTTTTTTTATAAAAAATTTTTTTTTAAATAGCTTGTTTGATGCTTCCTGTTATAACTGCCATTTGCTGGCCTCATTCTGATGACTAGGCAGTTTCTGGACTTATTTTCTCATTGCCTAGGATTTTTCTAACAAATGTAGTCCTCAGGGACTAGTTTAGATATAACCTTTTTAACCCAAGAAGATTGGTTGGGTGCTGCCGTTGGCTGAGACCTTATTTCAGCTTTTGGGTCTCATTAGGCCTTATATCTAGCTCCCCTTTGTTCAATGAATAACTATACAAAGACAATTGTTCTGGATATCACCTTTATTATATGTGGAATGAACATTTTGACATTTTCTATGAAGATTACTGTTTCCATTTTATATAAAATATCTCATTTTTAATGTAACATTCAAATAAACTTAACATTTTTGGTGGGTTGTTTGTTTGAAAAGACTTGCAGTATAGCTGAGTGGCTCACAAGAAATACTTTATTTATAATCCACTTTTGGAACTTGTTCTTAAGCTGAAAAAACAAACAATTCTACAGGTGTAATAGCAGCCACATCAATTGCATTTTTGAATGTTAACACTACAAAAATGCAGGGAAGTCAAGTGATCATACGGCAAGTTATAACACCACAGAAATAGCATGAACAGTACCTTCGATCAAATAGTCTCCAGTGCAAATTGTGAATGTTTATTTTCTTTACATTGATGAGTCACTATGTGCTTGTCTCCAATTTTTCACTACTAGGTTGAGTACTAAGTAAAGGATTTGCTCATATGTACTTGTACCTTTACTTTAAAGGTATACATTTGAGTTTTCTATCCCTACCCATCTTTTTTTCTTTTCAGATGTATCCTTCTAGAATAAAATCTGGAGTTCAGTATTAATAGCTCTAAGTTCTGAGTTATTTGTGCTTCATCCATATTTAAATATGTTCCTGTTACATGGCATAAAATAAACTGCTGTGTTTGTATTTATTTGTAGCCTTGTAGAAACAACTTTTTCAGCTACTCATTCCAAACTGTCAAGTAACTACATTAAGTTAATGCACATGTTTAATTGGTCAGTAGAATGAACTTAAGTGGCCATGAGTAACCAGTGGTTATAGTGACATGAAAAGCAATATAAACTTTCTTTGAATTCTCTGAAAATGCCTGATAAAATATGTGTATTTGGTACAGTGGAAAAATCTATATTTGTCATAAAGACATTTGATTAGCCAATGTTGAAAGTAGAATGAGGATCTAGAGAAATACATAACTTAAGTAAATACTTATATGATTAAAATTAGATTATTGGTGTGCGTTAAATGGTCTGTTATGTTTTTTCCAGGTGAAATAGCCAGATTTTTTAAAAAAGTCTCTAATTTAACATATGACGAAAAACCCCAATATAAAATATTGAGGAAAATCCTTTTCAGTGGCCTGGAACAAAAAGGAATTTGTTACAAGGAGACACTGGATTTAACCTCTGTTCAAAGCACCCTAAATGAATGCACAATTCACCACAGGAAAGTAAGTAATGAAACAATAAAGGTCAGGTCTAAATAAATAAAGGTAATAATACACCTTGTAAGGATTAGTTAAATTTAAATCAAATTTGATATTTGGGGAAATTACACTTGTAGGAGTATATGAGATGTTTTTTTTCAAATTATTCCTTTTAATTGTTGAATTGAAAATGTAACTTTTGAGGGAAATAGAAGAAAAAAAACAATAGATGTGAAATCAAAGAGATTCCTGGTATATCCTTAGCAGCTAACAGAACCTGGCTCAAAAGATAAATAGGGTTGGACCAGGTTAGTACGTAGATTGAAGATCTCCATGAAATATCAAAATAGACTCGATTGAAAAAAAAATATTCCAGAAGGCGGCAGTAACTAGCTTTCAGAGGAACTGCATCAATATTTCCATGAAGCCATTCAGTACTAAGCTTGCTTTATAGCAATTTCACCTTGGAAGAGCTTCGGATTATTGCTGGAGACAGATTAAGATGGTGAGCATTTGTCACTTGGAGTAAAAAAGGACTGTTGCATCTAATAAACTGTAAAGTAGATTATGCTACATTTTTAAGCATTGGTTTCTGATTTAAGGTGTGGAACAAGCATTGCTCAGTGTTAAAGTGCTAAACCTTCAGATTAGATAATCTAGTACAGGGCTGTCAAGCTCCCAGCCCACGGGCCGGATGCATCACATCCTGGCCACACCCACACCTGGTTTAGCGAAGTAGAAAAAAATTCCAACATGTCATGTGATGCTGCCATGATCTAGTATATTAAACTTTGACATTTTCTTGAATAGGTTCCAAAACAGAATGTTACACTCAAGTTGGGGGATATTGTCTTACTTGGAGCAGATACATTTAATTTCATATTCTTTCTGCATAATATAGTTTTTGTTAGTCATATTTATGAATCATCATGAATGCCAGCAACATTCCACAGACCATATTTAAAGCAGTTGCTTTTTATTGCTCCAGCTATTTCATTTTCTCTATCACTAGCACCAACCTCAAGATTTTAATTTTTGGCCATATTTTCATTCTTGCCTTCCAAAAACTCTATACTTGGATTATGATGAGTGTCTCAATATAAATTAACTGTGGTACCACAGTGCTCCTTATTTTTGTGTTATTGGAAACTTACAGTAAGAATAGTAGTAGTAACAGTAGTAACAAATCTTTATTATTAATCTTGGATTAATATCATTTTCCAAGTCCAATTAAAAACATGAGATGGCTGTCTCTTACCATATGGATAAGTCTGAAGTCTTTGTTGATGAGTATTCATTAAGGCAAGGTCAAGATGTCATTCAGTTTTAATATCCCTTGTGAACTTTGGACTGTCACAATAATATGTTAGGCAAAAAATGTGGGATGCAAACTAAAGTGACTGATCAGCTGTAAGATAAATGGTGATCCAAATCTTAGTGCACAGATGGTTTTGATTTGCTGAGTTTTGTAGCTGTTGCAACTGAAGACATAAAATAGTACCTAGTCATAAATTAGCTCTTTGGAAACCAAACCTTGGCACCAAAGCTTTACAACCTTCAATTAGTAGCAAAAGAAGTATTTGAATGACTCTGGTATTGACATTGGTAGGTCTGCACAGTAATCATTCCTAATAGACGAGAATCTCTGTTTGAGGGGCTTTTGCATGGCTAATTAACTACCACCGAGAATATGTAATTTTTTCATGATCTCCCGATTGTCACCTTTCTCTCATGATACAATTACATTTTATTGTAGCAAGTGCCTTTGGAAACCCAATTGTCAACACTATTTACGTTGTGCAGAAAAGCAGAACAAAAGTTCATGTTTAATAAAAAGCCACTGGATTTTGATCTTGGTAATTGCCAATACTTTTCCCCCCAGAGTTTTATAGACTTTGGTATTTTTTTCATCACTTCTTCCACAAAGCAAAAAGCCATTTCCTTGCTGCTGTGGTTGCCATTTAATCTAAATTAATTGGAGCAGCTTCTTTTTGTATCTGTGATTGGTACACTTTTCTAAAGTTAATTGAAATATGCATTTTAATTAAGAAATCTGCTTTTTGACAAAGTTTACTTCTTTCATCTGTAAACACAGATCTAAGTTATAGTCACGGATTCTATTAAAGCTATAGCAATATCCTTAATATTCTTAATAATTCTACTTTAAAAGCTCCTCTTGGACCATAATCCTCTGAAACAGCATCCAAGGATTTATAGGAGCTCCTTGTAAAATGAAGCAGACTTCCATTCTCAGATTCAGCCTCCTCCCTCCTCATTCTTCTCCAAGGTTTTCAAACTAGGAAATCTAAAAATTATAAAATGCCAGAAAAGCACCCCTAAAGATTCACAAGTCTTATGAGTTTTCTCATGTCTAGGACTTGGAGAAAATTTAGACCAATTTGCTTACAATGCGAAGTACTTATTTTAAATATCAGAAAATAGTTTAACACCAATAACTAATCATACAGTTTTACAATAAATTCTTACAATAACAGGACACAGCCTGCATAAATGATGTCTTGTGATATAGGTTGCAGTTGGTTATGCACGCAAACACACACACACACACGCACACAGAGACTTAGAATAACTTTGTCACTTTGAATGTACACTAATCAGCATGTATTAAAATAAAATACTGCATATTCTCTCAAAGGGTTTCCACCTCTAATATACCTACATATACATGACAAAATAAATACAAAAGTATGCATATACCCACACATGACATGGAGGAATTGATAAAAAAACTATCAATTACTAAGAGTCACTTAGCTAGTGAAATTGGCATTGTATAAACTTGATTAATGAATAATAAAAATAAATTAGTGATGGATTTGGCTGGGAACAAGGAGTGGAATTCTAGCCAGAGATTGTGGTCTGCAGACATCTGCGGCATACCTGAGGGATTTTTTTTCTTTGAGCTGCTTGTATGTCACAATACACTTGCTTTTAAAGATGTATTTTGTTTCAATTGTGATTTTCCCATGCAAGATTGTAGTGATGAAGGGTGGGGGTTTCAGAGAAACAAACCTAACCACATCTGTTACCATTATTTGCAACAATAATTATATTAATAAAATACAGTCATTATTGTGTGTGAGGAGGTGCAACATATGTTCTGTGCTGGTATAAGGAAGGCAGTAAAACTGAAGGTGAGGAAGGGGGTGCAGAAAAGAAAATTAACAGCACCACAATTGTAATACCTATGATTTCAATATAGGAATGGGTTACAGAATTATGTCAGGCAATGGTTAATCTAAAAATGGAAAACTTATTTTTTGTGGGTTATCTTAAAGCCTGTCTCAAGTTACGATATTGGCATGAAGCAAATCTTGATATGAAAATGGGATATTAGGTTTGCTGTTTGCAAGTACATATCAACCTCATGACAAAAAAGTCAATCGTCACAGCTTCTGTTACTATGTGTTGCTAAAAACAAGTCTCTGTTTAATAGAAACTTCCACTAATTCCAAATTTGATGTGGGGTCTATTCTTAGTTTTTACCAATGCAATTGCTTCAGAGCTGTTCAAATAGAGAGAAAGAGATCTGCAATTCGGATTTGAGATTGAAGATATGGAGCTAGCAAAAGCAGAGATGTAGTAATACTGGCAAGAGTTTATAAAAAGTAATTATTCCTTTAGTTGTTATATATGTCTGGTGTTTGTCATAATACAGTAAATCCTTGATTAAACAAATAAAGACAAGGATTGCTTCAAAGCTGAATGTTTGCTACGTGATGAATGGGATTTTTCTAGCCTAGAAACATATGAAAGAAAAACATCTTTACCGATAGCAGTGAATTATTGCCTTAAGTCGTTCAATTTTGGCAAAACTCAGATTCTGGATATCCACCAGTTACATTAAAATTAGGCTTGACAAATATGGGGATTGATACCCACTTAGATAATTTTAAGATCTCTGGCTTGGAGTATCTTTTTGTTTAAAAAAGGCATAAAAAAGAATACACACTCATTGCCCAATTAAAACATTCCCTTTTCCCTGCTATTTGGAACAAAATTTTAAATCTATTTTGTAAAAAAATGATTTAAAGAATTGGACATGATAAATCTTTGCCCATTCTTTGCAAATAATTCATAACTCTTGCCTCTTGAGTGGAATACTGGAATTGGAAATACACATTCAAGTGTGTGCTTTGTCCAGTGCGTTTTATTTGATGGCCTTAATGCATTGCCAATGCATCCTACTTCATAACTCTTACTCCACTTAAACATTGGTATAATTTACTAATCTTTCCAATTCCTTTTGCTGTTACTGCTCTTTTCTAGATTTCATAGCACAAACACATTTTGCAGCTGTTCAGATTTCAATTTAAACAGCCTCCTGATACATGTAAACCAACAGCTTTAATGTAATAGGGAATTTTTAAGGAAGAGGCATAATAAAATGAAGAGATATTGCCGATCAACATGTTATAGATAAATAGATTACATTTAAAAGCTTAGAAAAATATTATATTTTTTCATTTGTGACACTGACATTAAAATACAGCATGATATTGACAAACTTGGTTTAACCTCTACTAAAGGTTACTAAGTCATCTCAATTTCTCTAAAAAAATACTGAAACATTTTTTTTAAAGTAATGCTGCCTTAGGAAATCAAATTGTAATAATCTTAAATAGCTTCAAATTTCATAAAATTTGTCTATTCCTTGCATGGATGCATTAATTTTAGCAATGCTTTTTTCTAGTATTGTACACGATCTATTTCATGTTAGGACTCACTCAAGTTCTTTTAACATAAAACTAATTCAGGATGAAGGCTGCAGCAGTACTGTGTCATTTCATGGATTGCACTCAGGATGGCTTAATTTATATATTTAATAGGCTCATTTGCTGATGCCGACACTGAAGCAAGTTAAAGGACAAGAAAGCCAACTAGAGAACAAGGAGTTTTTTAATCTTAGAAAAGCTACTGCACAAATGAAAAGTAGCCAAATACAAGATAAGCCAGTACTGGTTAGATTGCATAAGTTTACTGGAACTTCAATGGTAAGTTTGTTATGTTGCATTAAAAAAAATTCATTTTACTTTTTTTCTAGAACATGAAGTACAGATGATAAATGGAAATAAAGTATATTTGTCTTGAAATACATACTTTCCATGAATATGGAAATATTGGTAGAAATTACTATCAAATAATATGCCTAATGCCTCAGACAGAGATTACCAGGGCTAACACACCATTAAGAACAAATATTCTGTTCCATTATTATAATTAGTATGGCATTTTCTAAATTTAAAGGCTTCTAGATTTTTACTGAAATCTTCAAAAATTTAAAAACTTCATTACATATTACTCAATGCAAGATTAAGATAACTGAGCCTGAATTCATATTGCTCATATAGTAAAGTCCCTACAAATGTAAATATTTAATATTTCACTATTGTGACTCATACGCTACAATCTAGTGGGTACCTAAGGTATTTAAAGGATATTTAAATACAATGGGTATTTATGCAGTACTTCAGACACCACACATTTGGAAAACTGTAATTTTCTGTGATTATATAAACTAAAAATTATCTGCAAGAAATAAATAGAAATGTTTGATTCGCATGTGGTTGGGAATGGGAATGGTCCTTAGACTTGTATGTTCTCCACACTTTATAAAAGTTGACATGTTAGTTTTCTAGTATATGATTATTACTTGTTTGAAACAAATTCCTGTTTTGTCCAAGTGAAATATCTGTAACCCTAGCCACAGTTTGCAGCAAAACATTAACAAAAGACTCTTCAGATACATCTTTTTTATCATTCCACTTTATTGGTTTTTTTAAAAATGATGTGGTTACTAGTTTTAGTTAAGCTTTGGTAATATAAGTAAAGAACAAAAGGGAAAATACTTAGACCTCTCTAGCAACAAAGTACTGAATATTTGCTCTCAGACGAATTGCCACTAGTAATGTTTTTGCCTTCTTTTACAGGACAATGTAAAACCATTGCCATGCACTGATTCCTGCAGTTCTTTCCAGAATTTTGAAGAAAATTGTAGAGAAAATGGAGTCACATATTCAGTAGTCCATCAACCAGAATGTGTTCAAAGTCTGACTAGCACTTCCACATGCTGCCCCTCTCAGATTGGACTGCATGGAAAGCTGTTTCAGTATGTTGTGGCCATTGTTGTCCTTCTTTTCTTAATAATGCTATCTCTCTATTTCCTTTGATACCTTCTCCAGTAAGTGCTCAGGAAATGCAGTTATCCATTTGTATTCAGATTTTCTTAGTAGATATTTTCAGTGTGATTTGCTAGAATAAATTTGTTTCCAAGTAACGTTATCTTATGTACAGATTAATATATAAAGTTGCCTATATTTTCCAGTATGCTGCAAAAACTATCAGATTTTAAACATTTGAAATATACACCATTCCCAAAACTCCCAAGTTTAATTGCTTTGTACACTGGGATGTACTACAAGCCTACAATGAAGTTCCCCATGAATTACAATTGTATTATTTTCAAATTTATTTGGAAGCATTTTTATTCATCTTTGCTTACCTTACTACAATATGGACATTCACCAAATATGACATTAAAACTTTGTCGACTTGAAGGGAGCCCACGTAACCACTGGAGAATAAAACAAGGTGTTATTTGCTGCATTTGAAGATAGATGATGGCTATGAAAATGTTGCAAACAGGATAAGCATCTCTCCTATTCAAGGCTTTAAATCAAGAGTACATTCTGATCCAAGATATGTCTCTCTCTCTCTCAGACACACACACAATCTTCCCTAGGAGTGTTGACTTCTTAAGAGAACTAATTCTGATAGTTTGGTTATACTTAGTGTTAGATTTGTTTTAAAAACAATGCTAAGATTCATCTAAAAGTAGAATTTGCAGTAATTATTAATTACTTAAAACACTGAGAGAGAAAATAGCAAACAATGATGCATAACTGAGCAATAATATTCTACATCAGTATATATTGTTGTTGTAAAAATCTACTTGTTCTCTACTAAACAATTAGATTCCCCTTAGTTTTAAATTCGTATAGCTACTGCATGGAGTTAAATGCCCAGAACAAAGAAATATTGAATGCTTATGATAATCATACCTCATATAAACAAACTTGATGAAAAGATTGGCCACAATGAGAGTCATCACAAACCTGGTCTGGAATAGTCCCATCCAGACGATAAGCATAGCAAATACCACAATCCATAGAGAAATCCTTAAAAATATAAAATATAACTCTATTGGTGAGGTGGTTGGGTTTAGTGCATGCACTGCACCCAAACCAACGTTTATCCAGGATTTATGAATAACACAAATAGCAGAAGTTATACAGCACACTAAAACAAACCAAATTACATGATGGCTCAACAGCATTTCTAAAGTTCATCAATTATGTCAAGTTGTAATACATGTTAATATTTAAAAAAATATCATGTACTTTGACATTAATTTTATCAATTTTATATAGCACTGTACAGTAGAACAAGAGTTTATGAAGCAAACTGGTTATAATTATTTTTTCAAGTAGCCGTCTATGAATTTATATACATGAATTACACATCTGCACGTAACCTGTTTACATCATCTATGGCTTATGGAATATTTTGCTAGGAGTCCTGCCCTAGGCATAGCATTCATAACTAGTCATGCCTCTGCTGAATCTCTTCCTATCTAAAACTAATATTGAAATATGAGAGGGACACCAAAATCTTCCAGTATCAAATGGGGAAGGATAATCAGTTATCCCCCACACCCTCCTTTCCCTGATGCCACCATTAAAAATGTTATGTGCAAATGGGGTTCTTCCTGAATGGGGAAAACCCTGGGAGACTCCCCATCTAGCTGTGTCCATAAAAGAGGCAAACAAGCAGGAAAAAAGCTTTGCAAAGCCAAAAGCAGCCCATATAGGGGAAGTGATCCCAGCTATATTAGGGCTTAGTACTGCATCCCAATGCCAGAGAGGTTTCCAAACAAGCCTCCATGCTTGGCCAATGAAGCCACACTTATGGACTGGGTCTTTGCCCCAACCAGATGGTCATCAAGAGACTGTAGACGTCTTTGGGGAAGCCAGCCGCCTGCGTGCAAAGATGTCAGCTTCAGGACAAACTTCCCCAAACCTTTCCATTATTTAATCTCCTTCCTCTCCCAGAAACCCATATTTCTTCAATAAAAAGGAGGAGGAGGAGAATTGTTGAGCTCCCCTCCCCCTAATTAACTAAACTGTCCAGCTCTGCTTTCCAATCTCATCCCATATAACCACTTAGTTTGCTAAATTTATTGCCTGGAAAGAGGGTGACAAACTCTCTTAAGTTATTTACCTTGCTGATTCATTGCTAGACTGAAAAACAAAGGAAAGGAAGCAAACAAGCAAAGAAAACCTTTCTGCAAGTTGTTTGTCTTGAAGAGCTGAAGAAAAAGCTCAGCTCTAACGAAAAAGCGGCTAAAGCAAGGTAGATAGTTGCCCTGGAAAATTCTTAAAAGGCAACTCTAATGGTCCCATGTGTAGCTGAAGGTCCCAGAATATGTTCAGAGATTATGAGAGGACACTGTGCTTTACTTAGCTTGTATCGAAGTTTGATGATTAAAACTATTTACTTAGGAAATGCTAAGAAAAAGACCAAAAACGAAAAAAGCCAAAAACAGTCACTGGATATTGTTTGATTAGTTCACAGCTATAGAGCTGCCCATCTCCTGAAGCACAGTACACAACTATAAATAAACTTACAATAAAGTGTAAAAAGAGTAAATAAAATATATAAATATAAAAATCAAACAAGAATAAAATACTGAAAAAAAAAATGCAGGTAGAAATTATGTGTTTTTCTCCAGAGGGAATTAAATGATACCTCAATTGGTACTGAGAAACTGGAAGAAAATTGTAGTTATCTTGCTTTGGAATATTAAAATGGATTTTAGGAGAAAAGAACTATCTGGGCAAAGTGTGGAGAATAAGATCTTGGCAGAAATGATTTTTCCCCCAAGTCTTGAACCTGAGACAATCCAAGAGAAATCGATAATTGGTAAATCCAGGAATGAGGGGTCTGCAAGAATAGAGGGCTGTCGTGGGTTAATTAAGATACTTTTTATTCTGTTTGGAAGCCCACAGGGGAGGGTATTTTTAAGCAGTCTGGGTAACTTGTTGAGCAATTTTCCTAATGCTTATTATTGGCAACTCCAATATAGCAGTGTATTGGGGATACCAGCAAAGGAAGGGATCTTAAACTTGACTGTGATTAAGCTTTAGGGGACCTTTCTGGGAAAGGCTCTAACGCTGGGAATGGTAGAAGACAACAATGACAACGACAACAACCACAACAACAACAACGGATGGCCAGCAAAAAGGCAGATCATTACAGAAGCAATGAATGCACCATTGGATGATCTGAATAACTGGGTTGGAAACAAACTGTTATATAGAAAATCATAAAGTCATTATGAGTTGACAAAGACTGAAGGCAAATATTCAAGAGAAATTTCTGAAACATGGTAAGGAATTTGTTCCCAAAAATGGATTATAGATGACAGAAACTATTGTGCCAAGCCCATTTTGTGCTGTATCTTATATGATTCCAAAAGGATGCTTCAGAGTGTAGGGGTGTGAATGAAAGAGATGCCTGCAATCTTTTAAAGCAGTTACACCTTTTCCCAGAATCAAAGAGGTGGCCTGCCATAGTGACCAAACAATCCTACAAACATGGATCCTTTAAGGAGCTGCAGCCTAGTATAATATTTTTTTTTCTACATGTACTCCAAATCAAATTTTTAATCTGATCTGAACCACTGCAGAGTTCTATTTGTAAATACCTGGCAGTGCTTGCAAGAATCTAGGTTGTATCCATTTGGAGAACGTTTGCTATGGAATGGAACCTTCAAGGCCATAATGTGAATGGAGTCAATAACCTACACCCCACAATCCCTTGCACATGAAGTAAAGATATATAATTGTTTTGAAATAGAACAAATTGAAAGACAAGGAAAATTTCCAAAATGTTGGTGGAAAATAAAACTAAAGGGATTAAAGGAAGCATGCCTTATTGTGCATGCCTCACATGGGACCGAGCTCCTACCAGGAAATCCCATTAAGTTCTAGATTGTTCTGAATGGGCTCTTGTCGTATCCCATGTGAGATAATCACAGAGCTACAATGAAGAACTAGCCTTAAACTTAATTGGTTAAAATACACATTACTGTTTCTAATTAATTGTGTCTTTTAAAGCAAGTTTAAATGTTTTAATCAGTATTTATAAAACTTGTATATGGTAGCCACCATTTTAGATGAGACAGTGTTTTCTCTTAGATAGTAGATATATATGCATCACCAGAGGCCATCTAGAAATAAGTATTCTTTTTCCCATCCAGTGTTTTATTTGCATGCAAATTTAACTTTTTGTATTCTTCTTTAATTAACTAAGATCTTTCAATCAGCTTATAGCTTTACGTTTATCACTCACAGGATGATAAAAACAATGAGACCCAAGGCAGGATACAAGGACAAATATTGCCTTTATGATATTCTACTACAGATTTTCTATTAGTAGACTGAAGATAGGAAATCATAGCCTATAAAGATTCAAATGGAGCTTTGATTAATCTCAAGCAATTCCTTTCTCAACTGATCTTGATGTATACATCTTTTTATAGGAAAGGGCATTAGGTGATATGAAAGCTCTCAAATTACGTGACCTACCAATGTGTTATTGCAGAGTGTCACATATAATATGTGCAAGATATTACAAATTCTTCATGAATAAACAACATCATAAAATGATACTGAGATATTCCAAAATTATATCTAGTCAGAGCATTTACAAACCCGACATTCTATGGGCAAGAAAGAAAGCATATCTTTCCTGGTTTTATTATTACTGTAATTCATTGTGATAAAATACAAAGAATAAATCTGAATAGGAGGCCAACTCCAATAATTAAGATCCACTTTACTGTTAGAAGTTTATGGATTTTAGCATCCACAGGCCTTCCTGCACAGCTGCCTACCGTGTTTCCCGAAAATAAGGCACTGTCTTATATTTTTTTGGCTCCCAAAAACACTAGGTCTTATTTTCGGGTAGGTCTTATATATTTATGGTGCCAAATAGTGGGTGTGAGTGTGTGTGGGGTGTTTCGGTGCACGGTTGCTCCCTGAAAAGTCTTCCTGGAACTGGAGATTTACACTAGGTCTTATTTTCGGGTAGGTCTTATATTAGGGCAGGTTTAGAAAATAGTGCTAGGTCTTACTTTCGAGTAGGTCTTATTTTCGGGAAACACGGTAACATAAATAGATCATATTTTATTTAGCCTGTTCTCAGAATTTTCCAAAATAGGAAAGAATAAAATGGGCAGGTAGATGAATGGAAGAATGAGAACTTCTTTCTCTGATCTTAGGGTACTTACTGTACCTGAAACAGATTTTTTTTATATTTTTGTACTAAATGTATTACATTTAAAATTAAATACCAAACACTGTATATGTATTATTTGGTATCAGAATTTTAAATGTAATAAAGTTAATACAAAAAACCCACACATACACACATCACTCAAAATCTCCTTGAAGGAATAGAGGGAGAATAGTACCCATGTACAAGTAGAAAATTTTGAATCATTTACAGTCTCTTTGAAAAATAGTTTCCAACTATTTTTTATTTTTTTATAGTTTCATTTCCAACTATGTAGTATTCAAGCATGGTGAGCATAGAAAGTATAAGAGAACTTACAGATTTTTCTAGAGCTTCTCGAGATGGGAAATCAACTTCTAAAATCTCTTTTAAATTTTTTAATAAACTATTTTCCGGGTTCCTAAAAAAGGAGGAAATACAATTATAGTTATGTTAATTAAATTATGAACCAAACATATTTACAAGCAGATATACTTACCACATATGTATATTGCTATTCAGCTTGATTTTCAACGGATTTACCACTGAAAACAAATTATGCACAAGTTTATATTTTTCACAAGAAAACATTATTTTTCAGAATATAATCCATGAAGTTCTACAGTTCATAGTAATTAAGATAATAAGACATTTGCAATGGAAGGAATGCCCTGCATGTGTCCTCAAATTCAAACCAAAAAACTGCACCACTATGTAATGTTAATGCATATGCATCATGTATGTAACTTATGTTCAATCTTCATTTTTCAGTATCTCTACACAATGTTGTACATGTGAGTATGAGAGTTGGTTTCAATGAATTGTCTTCATTTTCAAGGGTTTGCTGCTACTTGCATTAAATACCAGATTTCTGTTTCAGAATTATTTGGAGCTGAACTCATCAACATACACATAATGAAAATTTATATAGACATGCACATCTGGCGTAGACTTGATAATGTGGCATTAGAATTTCTCAATGTAGGTATTTGAATAAAAATAATTTGATCAAATTTCTGAAGGAATGCTTCCAACTTTATTTATAATACCATTATGAATTTTACCTCCATCTCAAAGAAAATTAGATAGCTTCAGAACATTTCTGCATGAACTTAAGTAGCTTTTTGAAATTAATTGGAAACTCCCAAATTGTACAACTTGTCCCAGATCTTCACTCAATCAATCTGACTTGAATGGCTATTTTGCTTGAAGCTAAGTAACTTCTCCACATGAACTGGAAATTGTCATCTTTTTCAAGGGTATATTTTAGAGGAATGATTTGATCAAATCATCCCACTGAAGTTTGCACAATCCCACTAAAGAAGCACCTCTGATCTTGATAAAACATCTAGGTAATTTAGTCTTCTCACTTCTGGGCACTTATTGCTGCCTTCACACAAGAACTGAATAATCAATTTGCTTTTGATCTGTCTAATGATAAGAGACAGACAGGAAAAGACAAATAGCCCTGCATTAAAACAGAGCTCAAGTCTTCTACAATGGGAACAAGGGGCAAAAAGGAAAAATGGCCCCATTAGAATCATACGAACTGTCCCTTGAGAAAAACGATTTCATGGATAAAGATTGAGAGTACTGTTTTGCATAGCTCACTTTTATTCCTATACATGTGTGTGCTTTAAAAAATTAGATTCTTGTGGTTCACTAATGTGCTAATTTACAAATCAAGAATGCATTCACAGACCTCTCAACATTTATGACTTAATTAATCTGCATTAAATGATGCCAAGAATCACTTCTTGCTTAAAAATATGTTAAGTGCCTTCCTGGGTCATATAAATCATTTAATGATCTAAACAAGTAGCAGATCCTGAGTGGCCTATATTCTTCCCATTTTTGACGAGGCCCTACTAACATATTTAGAAGGAGGAAGAGAAAAAAGTAGTTCAGAATACTTGGACGGATTATGGGTTTCACCTGAACACACACTTTTAAGTTTTGTTTTTAAACTTGGAGTGTGGGGAAAGAGAGAAAATAAACAAGAAATGAGACTGTGGAAGGTTTTCCACTTCTTTGGTTTTAATGCAAACTTGGTGTGTATGTCTATAAGATGTAGCTCTATACAAGCAAAAAGCTATGTCTTTTCTCAGCAATGTTGTATTATAGCCTAAACATAGCTGATCATAAAACAGAAATTACAAAAGCAAATAATAAAAAATTACATTCCCAGAAAACAGAAAAATCAAAAATTTATTTCAGACCCTGAAAATGGCATGCTTGAATGGCACGGCAATTTTCTTCTGCTAGCAAACAGCTGATTTTACTGTCAAAGCTGGTTCTTTGGAGGCATGCCCTCCAGATTTAAATGGAGGAACTAGGAATGACCCAAGACAACTCTTGGGGACTGTGTACCCATCTGGGAAGAGGAATCTTGATGGATGTAATTCTCGATAGCAGCTGGAAGGTCTCCATTTTTCCTTTCAGCTGTTTCTTTTTGCACCTCAATTTTAATTGCACATTTGAAGTTTTTTTCTTTCTGACTTACGCCAACTGTTAATTGAATTGATTGAATGCTGATTTATTCTACAACCCCTTGCTGGATTAAACATGATTTTTTGCATCTTTTATTGCTTTATTTTGCAGTTGTGAATCACTTTCACTTTTGCCATATGAAAATCAACAGTGAGAGGGGTTTTCTCTGGGTAGTGAAAGTGATCTGATTTGATTTACATTTGCATCAGATTTTAACTACAAGGATTTTGTATTCTATTAGTTTTTAAATGCTATGGTCTTATTTCTTTCAACTTCTGTTGGGAACTCTTTTTTAATTCACTTTTTAGTGTGGAAATATCTCATTTTTTCTGTGATCATTTTGTTATGATACATCTACTCTTTTCCTTAAGAGGAACTTTTTGTGTTTTGCTATGAAAGTTCACTTATGAGAGAGTTTTGGACTATATTAAAAATGCAAACAAAAAATAAGGATTTTGAATATTACATATCATATATTCCTTACAACGGCCATAAAAAATATAAAAGAAAGGTGAGAGCCAGATCAATTTAGTGATAAAGCCCTCTGGGAAGCCTTTGGAAAAAATGCTTTCTAACTTACAAGCTCTACTTGAAAATTTGGAAAAAAAGGTTTGATAAATTAGTAACACTTTTAAATCAATCCAATGGCACTTAGATACAAGCAACATTAGTTAAACCAGATGTACAATTGGATGAATTGGAATATACTTTGTTGCTGGCAGATATGAAGGAAAGAAGCCTGCTTTGAAAATTGCAGGCTGGTTAGAGAAAGGCATGAATTCAAAAGACCTAGAGATGGCAGAATTGATGAGTGGTGAATTGGACTTTCTTAAGAAGTGTAATGGAGATTGGGGATGAACTTACTATATTGAATCAGAAAGCAATTGACAAGAGATGCTGCATTTCAACTTGTAGGAAGGTTCTTTGAACAACAAATGCTATGGTGTGCCTGTGAGGTCCTCAATTATCCAGGTCGTAATTGTCTCAAAGATGCTTTTTCAAAAGGCAACTGGACTGTTTTTCCTTGAGGAAGAAGAAAATTCTCTTGGATAAGAAGCGAAATGTTTTCTTCTTGTTCCTCATGGAAAAAATCCAGTTGCCTTTGAAGAAAAAAAGTACACCTGAGACAAATGCTGTAGAAATATTTAAAACAGAGATTTATGACTTTGGGGAATGAGATGCAATTGTTGGAAAAGATTCCAATTAAAACTTTTAAGGAGAAGTTTTATTATTAAGAATCAATCAAGGATTTTTGATGCTAGATGGATTAGAGATTATTGCAGTGGTCCAGGGTAGATCAGAAGCCACTGTGGACTTTCTGAGAGTTAAATAAAATAACAGATTTGAAGGCTTTGAAGTTTGTTCTGAGTTTACCTCTTAACTATTTTTCTTTATATAATACACAGATGCCACATCAAATTGGTAGGGTAAAAAGAGGTGAAGTTCATAACATTGTGGGACTGCTTTGCAGGTGGGGAATTATTATTGCTGAAATATATCAGTACAGTATTCAACTTGGGGAGAGACAATATATGTTTGTGTTTTTTATGCACATTTTTCCTTGTCTTGTTTAATTTTGCTTTTTTTCCTTTTGCTTGAAGTTTGTATTTTAACTTTGTGAATAAAAATTTTAAAAAATCATCAGAAGTGGACATATGAATTAAGCAGAGTGGTGTCATCTACTTCCTTCCAGTCATAATTATATCCCCAATGCTGTCCTGCAGTTCTGCTATTACTGTGGCATGAGAAGTGATGTATAACACTCTACAAAACATGTTCTGCACATGACATGCCTGCTATTTTGCAGTTAACTGCATCCAAAACAGTGTAAATTGCTTTATATATTGAATGTTTAATGATTTTCTGAATAGAGTTTTATAAAAATTATGTCAAGTGATGTTATGTATTGCTTGCCTGAAACAAATATATTCAGTATACCATACATAGAGATTAACTTATACTAGCGTAAAATATTAAACATTGCAACAGAAAATCTTTGAAAGAGAAGCCATCCTACCATGGTCAGCTCCAAGAAAGTAACACTCAGGAAGCATGGTGGGATGTCTGGGATCTATCTCTATATTAAGTGAAATGTTGCTTCCTGAAACAGACAGATATACACATTAAAGTATATAGCTATCCAGTCTATTTTTTTTAAAGGCATTATTCTTAATTGTACAAATGTTATACACAGTATTCCAAAACTACAACAATTCCACCTTTGAATTCAAAATACTTATCTACCACTTCTAAATCTGAATGTGAAAGTGACTAGATTTTAGTATCTTAGTATGTAACAAGTCCAGATTGACTTGACCTTTCTACCTACTTCATCCTTTTTATTTCTTAATATTTAACAGATAACAGATAATCAGAGTTGGAAGGGACCTTGTAGATCATCTAGTCCAACCCCCTGCCCAAGCAGGGGACCCTACACCATTTCTGACAAATGTCAGTCCAATCTCTTCTTGAAAGTCTCAAGTGATGACGCTCCACAACCTCTGAAGGCAAGCTGTTCCATTGGTTGATTGTTCTCATTGTCAGAAAGTTTCTCCTTATCTCCAGGTTAAATCTCTCCTTTTTCATTTTCCATCCATTGTTCCTTATCGGGCCATAGGTGCTTTAGAAAATAGCTTGACCCCTTCCTCTCTGTGGCAGCCCCTCAAATATTGGAACACTATATTTGAAGTCATTTATCAATTAGATTAACTAGACATATTTCAGTACATTTGAAATGCACGTTATTTAAAAAATACAGTAATTTAACACAGTTAGTTCAAGTATTTACAAAAATTACATATGTTGGGTATATTAGGAAACCTTTCCTTCTGTGCTATAAAAGCTGATCTGAAAAAGTAGCAGGTATGGTATATGCATGTGTCTCCCAAAGTGAAATGTTTGCTGAAAAAACTAGTCATACCTTAGTTTCAGTGGACTAGAAGGGATAAAACTTGTCCAAGCAATGCAGGAGTGGGCAGTTGTTTGATAGGATGACTACTTTGTTTCTTTAACTTTTTTTGAAAAAAAACTCATCCCAAAAAAGCAGAATATAAACCAGCTGGAAGTTATGACCCACAGTTTGAGAAACTCTGTAAACAGTTGTTATTATTATTAGGATTACTAACTATACATAAAACATAATACCAGGGAGAATGAGAGGTTTTTCCTCAGTGAAATCATAATCTAAATTTTGAAATGTTATGTCTAACATATTTGACCGTGTCCAGTTGCGAGCCTATATCAGGACCTATCTGGAAGCGACCAGGCGGCAAGGCGTGCTTACTTCTCGCTCTGATTGCGTCCCCGATGATCGCCCTGCCCTGTTTGGGTGACCGCTCCCTCCTTCAATTGAGGGGGGGATGACCCGTTACAGGGCAGAGCAGAAAGCTTTACATCTGGCGGATAAGGTCGCAATTGCTGGCTTGGACTCTGATTGGCAGTGGTCTGATGATGGGGTGGCGATGAGTCTGGTGGATCCTATCTGGGATGAGTTTGACCTGGTTTCCCTCGATGAGGTGGACAGGATCATGTGGAGGCTGTCTTCCACCACGTGTTTACTGGACCCGTGTCCTTCCTGGTTGGTGTATCTCCAGGGAGGTTACGCGGCTGGCTCCAGGCAGTTGTTAACGCTTCTTTGAGTGAGGGAGTCTTTGAAAGAGGCGGTGGTGAGGCCCCTCCTCAAGAAGCCTGCCTTGGACCCGCCGCTTTGAACAACTATCGTCCTGTCTCCAACCTCGCTTTTAGTGAAGGTTGTTGAGAGCGTGGTGGTTCAGCAGCTTCCCATGTTCCTGGAGGAAAGTGAGTATTTAGATCCCAGATCAGTGGGCTTCAGGGCGAGACAGCATTGGTCGCACTGATGGATGATCTCTGGAGGGCTCGGGACAGGGGTTTTCCTCTGTCCTAGTCCTGTTAGATCTCTCAGCCTGATACCATCGACCATGGTATACTTCTGCAGGCTTAGAGGATTGGGGGTGGGGGCACCGCTTGCGGTGGTTCTCCTCCTTCCTCTCAGGCCGCCATGAGTCGGTGTTGAGGCAGAGGTTGGCCCCAAGGCCCCTCACTTGTGAGGTGGCTCAGTCTGTCCTCTCGCCTCTCCTGTTTAATATCTACATGAAACCGCTGGGTGAGATCATCCGAGGTTTGGGGTGAGGTATCATCAGTATGATGATACCCAGCTTTATATCTCCACCCCAGACCAGATCAGTGATGCTCTCTGTGATGTTCCGTGCCTGGAGGCGATGCAGGTCTGGATGGGTAGTAACAGGCTCCAGCTCAACCCCACCAAGACGGAGTGGCTGTTCTTACCGGCATCTCGGTCTTTATTGGATGTACCATCTTTGGTCATGGGGAGAGGTGTTGCCCCGGGATAGGGCGAGAAACCTGGGTGTCCTCCTGGATTCACAGCTCGGTTTGGAGGAGCATGTGGGAGCTGTGGCCAGGGGGCTTTTGCCCAGGTTCGGCTGGTTAGCCAGCTTAGCCCTTATTTGGACCAGATGCCCCGAGCGGTTACTCATGCAGTCTCTAGAATCGACTACTGCAATGCTCTCTACATGGGGCTCCCCTTGCGGACGGTCCGGAGGCTACAGCTGGTGCAGAATGCAGCCGCGGGGGCTGTGATGGGGTATCCCGATACTCCCATGTTACACCCTCCTCAGCGGCTTGCATTGGTTGCCGGTTGCCTCCCGGTTGCCTTCAAGGTATTAGTAACAACCTATAAAGCCCTTAATGGCTTGGGTCCAGGGTACTAGCGGGGGCATCTCCTGCCAGCATCACTTTCCGATCGCCCTGTTAGCTCTCATAGGAGGGGCCTCCTTGGGGTGCCGTCGGTCAGGCATTGTCGGCTGGCAGTCCCCAGGGCTAGGGCCTTCTCTGTGAGGGCGCCTGCCCTTTGGAATCAGCTCCCGTGGATCTCCGTTTGGCCCCTGACCTCCGCTCCTTCCGCCGGGACCTGAAGACTTGGTTGTTTCAACGGGCCAGCCTGGAATGACCGGGGGTGTTGGGTTTTAATTCTTAACTGTATTGTTTATTTGTTTAATTCTCTTTTATTGTAATTTTCTCTGTTTTAATGTTAAGCCCCTGAGTCCTTAGGGAGTAAGTGACATATAATCGAATAAATAATAATAATAA
>CM019148.1:35882096-36074548 GCA_009733165.1 Naja naja | reverse complement strand
AGATGGTCATCAAGAGACTGTAGACGTCTTTGGGAAGCCAGCCGCCTGCGTGCAAAGATGTCAGCTTCAGGACAAACTTCCCCAAACCTTTCCATTATTTAATCTCCTTCCTCTCCCAGAAACCCATATTTCTTCAATAAAAGGAGGAGGAGGGAGAATTGTTGAGCTCCCTCCCCTAATTAACTAAACTGTCCAGCTCTGCTTTCCAATCTCATCATCCCATATAACCACTTAGTTTGCTAAATTTATTGCCTGGAAAGAGGGTGACAAACTCTCTTAAGTTATTTACCTTGCTGATTCATTGCTAGACTGAAAAACAAAGGAAAGGAAGCAAACAAGCAAAGAAAACCTTTCTGCAAGTTGTTTGTCTTGAAGAGCTGAAGAAAAAAGCTCAGCTCTAACGAAAAGCGGCTAAAGCAAGGTAGATATTGCCCTGGAAAATTCTTAAAGGCAACTCTAATGGTCCCATGTGTAGCTGAAGGTCCCAGAATATGTTCAGAGATTATGAGAGGACACTGTGCTTTACTTAGCTTGTATCAGTTTGATGATTAAAACTATTTACTTAGGAAATGCTAAGAAAAGACCAAAACAAAAAAGCCAAAAACAGTCACTGGATATTGTTTGATTAGTTCACAGCTATAGAGCTGCCCATCTCCTGAAGCACAGTACACAACTATAAATAAACTTACAATAAAGTGTAAAAGAGTAAATAAAATATATAAATATAAAAATCAAACAAGAATAAAATACTGAAAAAAAAATGCGGTAGAAATTATGTGTTTTTCTCCAGAGGAATTAAATGATACCCTCAATTGGTACGAGAAACTGGAAGAAAATTGTAGTTATCTTGCTTTGGAATATTAAAATGGATTTTAGGAGAAAAAACTATCTGGGCAAAGTGTGGAGAATAAGATCTTGGCAGAAATGATTTTTCCCCAAGTCTTGAACCTGAGACAATCAAGAGAAATCGATAATTGGTAAATCCAGGAATGAGGGGTCTGCAAGAATAGAGGGCTGTCGTGGGTTAATTAAGATACTTTTTATTCTGTTTGGAAGCCCACAGGGAGGGTATTTTTAAGCAGTCTGGGTAACTTGTTGAGCAATTTTCCTAATGCTTATTATTGGCAACTCCAATATAGCAGTGTATTGGGGATACCAGCAAAGGAAGGGATCTTAAACTTGACTGTGATTAAGCTTTAGGGGACCTTTCTGGGAAAGGCTCTAGCCTGGGAATGGTAGAAGACAACAATGACAACGACAACAACCAAACAACAACGGAACGGATGGCCAAAAAAAAGCAGATCATTACAGAAGCAATGAATGCACCATTGGATGATCTGAATAACTGGGTTGGAAACAAACTGTTATATAGAAAATCATAAAGTCAATATGAGTTGACAAAGACTGAAGGCAAATATTCAAGAGAAATTTCTGAAACATGGTAAGGAATTTGTTCCCAAAATGGATTATAGATGACAGAAACTATTGTGCCAAGCCCATTTTGTGCTGTATCTTATATGATTCCAAAAGGATGCTTCAGAGTGTAGGGGTGTGAATGAAAGAGATGCCTGCAATCTTTTAAAGCAGTTACACCTTTTCCCAGAATCAAAGAGGTGGCCTGCCATAGTGACCAAACAATCCTACAAACATGGATCCTTTAAGGAGCTGCAGCCTAGTATAATATTTTTTTTTCTACATGTACTCCAAATCAAATTTTAATCTGATCTGAACCACTGCAGTTCTATTTGTAAATACCTGGCAGTGCTTGCAAGAATCTAGGTTGTATCCATTTGGAGAACGTTTGCTATGGAATGGAACCTTCAAGGCCATAATGTGAATGGAGTCAATAACCTACACCCCACAATCCCTTGCACATGAAGTAAAGATATATAATTGTTTTGAAATAGAACAAATTGAAAGACAAGGAAAATTTCCAAAATGTTGGTGGAAAATAAAACTAAAGGGATTAAAGGAAGCATGCCTTATTGTGCATGCCTCACATGGGACCGAGCTCCTACCAGGAAATCCCATTAAGTTCTAGATTGTTCTGAATGGGCTCTTGTCGTATCCCATGTGAGATAATCACAGAGCTACAATGAAGAACTAGCCTTAAACTTAATTGGTTAAAATACACATTACTGTTTCTAATTAATTGTGTCTTTTAAAGCAAGTTTAAATGTTTTAATCAGTATTTATAAAACTTGTATATGGTAGCCACCATTTTAGATGAGACAGTGTTTTCTCTTAGATAGTAGATATATATGCATCACCAGAGGCCATCTAGAAATAAGTATTCTTTTTTCCCATCCAGTGTTTTATTTGCATGCAAATTTAACTTTTTGTATTCTTCTTTAATTAACTAAGATCTTTCAATCAGCTTATAGCTTTACGTTTTATCACTCACAGGATGATAAAAACAATGAGACCCAAGGCAGGATACAAGGACAAATATTGCCTTTATGATATTCTACTACAGATTTTCTATTAGTAGACTGAAGATAGGAAATCATAGCCTATAAAGATTCAAATGGAGCTTTGATTAATCTCAAGCAATTCCTTTCTCAACTGATCTTGATGTATACATCTTTTTATAGGAAAGGGCATTAGGTGATATGAAAGCTCTCAAATTACGGTGACCTACCAATGTGTTATTGCAGAGTGTCACATATAATATGTGCAAGATATTACAAATTCTTCATGAATAAACAACATCATAAAATGATACTGAGATATTCCAAAATTATATCTAGTCAGAGCATTTACAAACCCGACATTCTATGGGCAAGAAAGAAAGCATATCTTTCCTGGTTTTATTATTACTGTAATTCATTGTGATAAAATACAAAGAATAAATCTGAATAGGAGGCCAACTCCAATAATTAAGATCCACTTTACTGTTAGAAGTTTATGGATTTTTAGCATCCACAGGCCTTCCTGCACAGCTGCCTACCGTGTTTCCCCGAAAATAAGGCACTGTCTTATATTTTTTTTGGCTCCCAAAAACACACTAGGTCTTATTTTCGGGGTAGGTCTTATATATTTATGGTGCCAAATAGTGGGTGTGAGTGTGTGTGGGGGTGTTTCGCGGGTGCACGGTTGCTCCCTGAAAAGTCTTCCTGGAACTGGAGATTTACACTAGGTCTTATTTTCGGGGTAGGTCTTATATTAGGGCAGGTTTAGAAAATAGTGCTAGGTCTTACTTTCGGAGTAGGTCTTATTTTCGGGGAAACACGGTAACATAAATAGATCATATTTTATTTAGCCTGTTCTCAGAATTTTCCAAAATAGGAAAGAATAAAATGGGCAGGTAGATGAATGGAAGAATGAGAACTTCTTTCTCTGATCTTAGGGTACTTACTGTACCTGAAACAGATTTTTTTTATATTTTTGTACTAAATGTATTACATTTAAAATTAAATACCAAACACTGTATATGTATTATTTGGTATCAGAATTTTAAATGTAATAAAGTTAATACAAAAAACCCACACATACACACATCACTCAAAATCTCCTTGAAGGAATAGAGGGAGAATAGTACCCATGTACAAGTAGAAAATTTTGAATCATTTACAGTCTCTTTGAAAAATAGTTTCCAACTATTTTTATTTTTATAGTTTCATTTCCAACTATGTAGTATTCAAGCATGGTGAGCATAGAAAGTATAAGAGAACTTACAGATTTTTCTAGAGCTTCTCGAGATGGGAAATCAACTTCTAAAATCTCTTTTAAATTTTTTAATAAACTATTTTCCGGGTTCCTAAAAAAGGAGGAAATACAATTATAGTTATGTTAATTAAATTATGAACCAAACATATTTACAAGCAGATATACTTACCACATATGTATATTGCTATTCAGCTTGATTTTCAACGGATTTACCACTGAAAACAAATTATGCACAAGTTTATATTTTTCACAAGAAAACATTATTTTTCAGAATATAATCCATGAAGTTCTACAGTTCATAGTAATTAAGATAATAAGACATTTGCAATGGAAGGAATGCCCTGCATGTGTCCTCAAATTCAAACCAAAAAACTGCACCACTATGTAATGTTAATGCATATGCATCATGTATGTAACTTATGTTCAATCTTCATTTTTTCAGTATCTCTACACAATGTTGTACATGTGAGTATGAGAGTTGGTTTCAATGAATTGTCTTCATTTTCAAGGGTTTGCTGCTACTTGCATTAAATACCAGATTTCTGTTTCAGAATTATTTGGAGCTGAACTCATCAACATACACATAATGAAAATTTATATAGACATGCACATCTGGCGTAGACTTGATAATGTGGCATTAGAATTTCTCAATGTAGGTATTTGAATAAAAAATAATTTGATCAAATTTCTGAAGGAATGCTTCCAACTTTATTTATAATACCATTATGAATTTTACCTCCATCTCAAAGAAAATTAGATAGCTTCAGAACATTTCTGCATGAACTTAAGTAGCTTTTTTGAAATTAATTGGAAACTCCCAAATTCGTACAACTTGTCCCAGATCTTCACTCAATCAATCTGACTTGAATGGCTATTTTGCTTGAAGCTAAGTAACTTCTCCACATGAACTGGAAATTGTCATCTTTTTCAAGGGTATATTTTAGAGGAATGATTTGATCAAATCATCCCACTGAAGTTTGCACAATCCCACTAAAGAAGCACCTCTGATCTTGATAAAACATCTAGGTAATTTAGTCTTCTCACTTCTGGGCACTTATTGCTGCCTTCACACAAGAACTGAATAATCAATTTGCTTTTGATCTGTCTAATGATAAGAGACAGACAGGAAAAGACAAATAGCCCTGCATTAAAACAGAGCTCAAGTCTTCTACAATGGGAACAAGGGGCAAAAAGGAAAAATGGCCCCATTAGAATCATACGAACTGTCCCTTGAGAAAAACGATTTCATGGATAAAGATTGAGAGTACTGTTTTGCATAGCTCACTTTTATTCCTATACATGTGTGTGCTTTAAAAAAATTAGATTCTTGTGGTTCACTAATGTGCTAATTTACAAATCAAGAATGCATTCACAGACCTCTCAACATTTATGACTTAATTAATCTGCATTAAATGATGCCAAGAATCACTTCTTGCTTAAAAATATGTTAAGTGCCTTCCTGGGTCATATAAATCATTTAATGATCTAAACAAGTAGCAGATCCTGAGTGGCCTATATTCTTCCCATTTTTGACGCAGGCCCTACTAACATATTTAGAAGGAGGAAGAGAAAAAAGTAGTTCAGAATACTTGGACGGATTATGGGTTTCACCTGAACACACACTTTTAAGTTTTGTTTTTTTAAACTTGGAGTGTGGGGAAAGAGAGAAAATAAACAAGAAATGAGACTGTGGAAGGTTTTCCACTTCTTTGGTTTTAATGCAAACTTGGTGTGTATGTCTATAAGATGTAGCTCTATACAAGCAAAAAAGCTATGTCTTTTCTCAGCAATGTTGTATTATAGCCTAAACATAGCTGATCATAAAACAGAAATTACAAAAGCAAATAATAAAAAATTACATTCCCAGAAAACAGAAAAATCAAAAATTTATTTCAGACCCCTGAAAATGGCATGCTTGAATGGCACGGCAATTTTCTTCTGCTAGCAAACAGCTGATTTTACTGTCAAAGCTGGTTCTTTGGAGGCATGCCCTCCAGATTTAAATGGAGGAACTAGGAATGACCCAAGACAACTCTTGGGGGACTGTGTACCCATCTGGGAAGAGGAATCTTGATGGATGTAATTCTCGATAGCAGCTGGAAGGTCTCCATTTTTTCCTTTCAGCTGTTTCTTTTTTTTAAGCGCACCTCAATTTTAATTGCACATTTGAAGTTTTCTTTTTCTTTCTGACTTACGTCAACTGTTAATTGAATTGATTGAATGCTGATTTATTCTACAACCCCTTGCTGGATTAAACATGATTTTTTTGCATCTTTTTATTGCTTTATTTTGCAGTTGTGAATCACTTTCACTTTTGCCATATGAAAATCAACAGTGAGAGGGGTTTTCTCTGGGTAGTGAAAGTGATCTGATTTGATTTACATTTGCATCAGATTTTAACTACAAGGATTTTGTATTCTATTAGTTTTTAAATGCTATGGTCTTATTTCTTTCAACTTCTGTTGGGAACTTTTTAATTCACTTTTTAGTGTGGAAATATCTCATTTTTTCTGTGATCATTTTGTTATGATACATCTACTCTTTTCCTTAAGAGGAACTTTTTGTGTTTTGCTATGAAAGTTCACTTATGAGAGAGTTTTGGACTATATTAAAAATGCAAACAAAAATAAGGATTTTGAATATTACATATCATATATTCCTTACAACGGCCATAAAAAATATAAAAGAAAGGTGAGAGCCAGATCAATTTAGTGATAAAGCCCTCTGGGAAGCCTTTGGAAAAAATGCTTTCTAACTTACAAGCTCTACTTGAAAATTTGGAAAAAAAGGTTTGATAAATTAGTAACACTTTTAAATCAATCCAATGGCACTTAGATACAAGCAACATTAGTTAAACCAGATGTACAATTGGATGAATTGGAATATACTTTGTTGCTGGCAGATATGAAGGGAAAGAAGCCTGCTTTGAAAATTGCAGGCTGGTTAGAGAAAGGCATGAATTCAAAAGACCTAGAGATGGCAGAATTGATGAGTGGTGAATTGGACTTTCTTAAGAAGTGTAATGGAGATTGGGGGATGAACTTACTATATTGAATCAGAAAGCAATTGACAAGAGATGCTGCATTTCAACTTGTAGGAAGGTTCTTTGAACAACAAATGCTATGGTGTGCCTGTGAGGTCCTCAATTATCCAGGTCGTAATTGTCTCAAAGATGCTTTTTCCTCAAAAGGCAACTGGACTGTTTTTTCCTTGAGGAAGAAGAAAATTCTCTTGGATAAGAAGCGAAATGTTTTCTTCTTGTTCCTCATGGAAAAAACAATCCAGTTGCCTTTTGAAGAAAAAAGTACCCCTGAGACAAATGCTGTAGAAATATTTAAAACAGAGATTTATGACTTTGGGGAATGAGATGCAATTGTTGGAAAAGATTCCAATTAAAACTTTTAAGGAGAAGTTTTATTATTAAGAATCAATCAAGGATTTTTGATGCTAGATGGATTAGAGATTATTGCAGTGGTCCAGGGTAGATCAGAAGCCACTGTGGACTTTCTGAGAGTTAAATAAAATAACAGATTTGAAGGCTTTGAAGTTTGTTCTGAGTTTACCTCTTAACTATTTTTCTTTATATAATACACAGATGCCACATCAAATTGGTAGGGTAAAAAGAGGTGAAGTTCATAACATTGTGGGACTGCTTTGCAGGTGGGGAATTATTATTGCTGAAATATATCAGTACAGTATTCAACTTGGGGGAGAGACAATATATGTTTGTGTTTTTTATGCACATTTTTCCTTGTCTTGTTTAATTTTGCTTTTTTTCCTTTTGCTTGAAGTTTGTATTTTAACTTTGTGAATAAAAATTTTAAAAATCATCAGAAGTGGACATATGAATTAAGCAGAGTGGTGTCATCTACTTCCTTCCAGTCATAATTATATCCCCAATGCTGTCCTGCAGTTCTGCTATTACTGTGGCATGAGAAGTGATGTATAACACTCTACAAAACATGTTCTGCACATGACATGCCTGCTATTTTGCAGTTAACTGCATCCAAAACAGTGTAAATTGCTTTATATATTGAATGTTTAATGATTTTCTGAATAGAGTTTTATAAAAATTATGTCAAGTGATGTTATGTATTGCTTGCCTGAAACAAATATATTCAGTATACCATACATAGAGATTAACTTATACTAGCGTAAAATATTAAACATTGCAACAGAAAATCTTTGAAAGAGAAGCCATCCTACCATGGTCAGCTCCAAGAAAGTAACACTCAGGAAGCATGGTGGGATGTCTGGGATCTATCTCTATATTAAGTGAAATGTTGCTTCCTGAAACAGACAGATATACACATTAAAGTATATAGCTATCCAGTCTATTTTTTTAAAGGCATTATTCTTAATTGTACAAATGTTATACACAGTATTCCAAAACTACAACAATTCCACCTTTGAATTCAAAATACTTATCTACCACTTCTAAATCTGAATGTGAAAGTGACTAGATTTTAGTATCTTAGTATGTAACAAGTCCAGATTGACTTGACCTTTCTACCTACTTCATCCTTTTTATTTCTTAATATTTAACAGATAACAGATAATCAGAGTTGGAAGGGACCTTATAGATCATCTAGTCCAACCCCCCGCCCAAGCAGGAGACCCTACACCATTTCTGACAAATGGCAGTCCAATCTCTTCTTGAAAGTCTCAAGTGATGACGCTCCACAACCTCTGAAGGCAAACTGTTCCATTGGTTGATTGTTCTCATTGTCAGAAAGTTTCTCCTTATCTCCAGGTTAAATCTCTCCTTGTTCATTTTCCATCCATTGTTCCTTATCTGGCCATAGGTGCTTTAGAAAATAGCTTGACCCCTTCCTCTCTGTGGCAGCCCCTCAAATATTGGAACACTATATTTGAAGTCATTTATCAATTAGATCAACTAGACATATTTCAGTACATTTGAAATGCATGTTATTTAAAAAATACAGTAATTTAACACAGTTCAAGTATTTACAAAAATTACATATGGTGGGTATATCAGGAAACCTTTCCTTCTGTGCTATAAAAGCTGATCTGAAAAAGTAGCAGGTATGGTATATGTATGTGTCTCCCAAAGTGAAATGTTTGCTGAAAAAACTAGTCATACCTTAGTTTCAGTGGACTAGAAGGGATAAAACTTGTCCAAGCAATGCAGGAGTGGGCAGTTGTTTGATAGGATGACTACTTTGTTTCTTTAACTTTTTTTTTTTTAAAAAAAGACTCATCCCACAAAAAAGTAGAATATAAACCAGCTGGAAGTTATGACCCACAGTTTGAGAAACTCTGTAAACAGTTGTTATTATTATTAGGATTACTAACAATACATAAAACATAATACCAGGGAGAATGAGAGGTTTTTCCCTCAGTGAAATCATAATCTAAATTTTGAAATGTTATGTCTAACAGAAGAAAAAAGCTCCTTTTGTAGAAATATGATTATGATCTCTTAACCACTAAAGTCCCTATGCAGTTGTCTTTTTTATTCTTACCAATTGCAATCCTTCGCCTTGTGGAGCTCCTTGTGGGTTTCTCTGGCTCAAGGACCCAGGTCTTCTCATCAATTTCATCTAGAACATCCCAAAACTCCTTCAGTGATTCTAATGCTGCCAAGAACTGACTGTGAATGCTCAGTAAGGAACTCTAGCATGGAAGGAAATTGTAAGAAATATTATAAGTGGCCTTTAACAAAGCAATATAGAAGTACTGTTTATTAACTGTTTCAACTTTTCAAAATCTAGCACACAATGATAAAACATATCAATTACAATTATACATAATGCATACATGTATAATTATATATGTATATTACAATTGATCTTTCAATCTCTTTTTAAAAATATTCACTTTTTAAACCTCTTTTAAAATATTTCTACTTTTTTACATTTAAACTTAAAGCTATTCTGTGTACAATCATGTAACAAAAGGTTCCTTTGTATTTAATGAAGAATCCATGTGAATTAATAAGGAAGTAACTTATAGCTTTATTTTTGTAAAGCACCTGAAAATCATTCACATGCAAAATTCCAAGTAATTTAAAATGCTAAAACAACTAAAAAATGTACTGCAAATCCAGTATGTCTCTATTTAAATGTCTTCTAACAATAATTGAGGCCTATTTTTTCCTTATTAAATCTAACACATTTCTAAATAGAGATTCTGAAATCCAGGATTAACGGGGAAATCGTATAGCATGCACATCTCCAAATAGAGAACACCAAACTCCCCGTTACAGCAGAAAGAAGCCTAGTGTTTTAGCAGCGGGATGTGTTTAATAAGCAAGCAAAAATTATACTTTTATGAGGAATATACAAACATGGATCTTTTCATCCATTTTCTTCAAAATGTCAAAAAAATAAGTTGTGGATGGTTTAAAAAGAGTTTTAAGGATTTTACACACTTGAAAAATATTTTTAAAAGGACAGAGCTTGAGAAAGAACATGTTGGATTTATTCTCCCTGCTGTTATTAAATTATATTAAAGTGAGAAAGCACTTAAGCAGAAAAGTGTGAATACTGCCAATCTCAAAATGTAACGCTTATTATCTTTAAAAGCATTTTGTTACTTTTATAATACCTGAAGTGATATAATAGTGTCAGTCACTTAACCAGATCTTACAGCATAATATCTTCATCTTAAGTACTATTATTTCCAGTATTTTAATAATTTTCACACTGTCTTGGAATGTGATCTTTTGTGCTCTGATGACACTTAAATTAATAGCATAATTTTCTGGTACTTGCAACAGTTGCTTTCCATTTTGATTTTTTACATTTCCCTACCTCATATACAGACAAATCTTTTTAATAGCCATTTTATCTTTTTCTTTAGGGAATTCAAAGGAATTTTTAGTAAAAATAAAGAGACACCAAGGGATTAGAATTTTGAAATCCAATTAATTTTAATACTAATTGCAATTTTTCAGTGATGTTCCTTGAAAGGTAGCAAAATCTTAGAGTGATCTGCTCATCTGATCTTATTTGCATGTTTCATTGATGTTGTAGTTGCCTTTCCATATGCATATCTGAATCTCTATGTTAAAAACATTTACACTACTTTGTCATGCAAATTATAAAGAATTTATTTCTAATTTTACACTTCAATTAGATCATTTCTGTACATATTTCCTTGAAATAATTTACATGTGTTTCACGGCAAGAGATTCAATAATGAAATAGCCAATCTGCTGCCTCATGATTTTTAAGATAGTTATTTATTTAGCATATTTATAGATGCCCCTTAACTTTATCTCAAGGCAGTGAATAAGCTTTGATATACAATGTCCCTCCCACTCAAACTAATATGAAAATGATTATATGCATTTCTCTAAAACAGTAGTGCAAGTGAAGCTCTATTGTAGACACTATTTTTTAAAATAAGGCAGGCAAGAGGAAAATCCACAAAATTTGCAGGTTAATTCTAGAGAAGGTATAGACATTTCATGAATTCTTAAAGAGAAATGGAATAGATTGCTGGAGTAGGATAAATAACTTTTCTGTTCTTTTTTTACTTTAGGACCTTCCACTCCATTTAGTGTATCTGCATGCAGTCCAAAATTCTTTTCCCCAATAATTTCAAAGCATGCAGGATTCACTGTTGTTGTTGTTTGTTCTAAGGGCATATTGGTAACAGGAATAAAATCTTCACTTGTATGTTAAACTCAATAGTAAGCAAATTTGAGAAAGTTAAGGCATCGTTAAGGCATCCGGCTAGAAACTGAGAAAGGTGAGCTCTAACCCTGCATTGGGTGGCCTTGGGGCAGTGACTATCTCTTGTGGGGGTTTGTCCAGGCAGCCTCTGAGAACCAGGCATGAATGAACGGAAGTGGGGGGAAGCAAAAAGTAATCCAAGGGCAGAAATCTGAAGCAATCCTAATTGTTTTCTCAACATCCAATTCTTATGTTATGGAACAAGTAAATGTGAGACCTGGGAATCCTTAAAGAATGCTGCAGCAAACAATAGGGTTACAACTGGGACATTACAAGTATGGAAGGGGGCAATTTGGCGGGATGATTTTTTTTCTTCTATAAATGCAAAGATGATTATTGGTAGAATAAGAGCAAGAACTTCTGGAAGACAAACTGTCTTTAAATCTTAAAAAATAGTCTGAAGTTGCCATTTTTGAAGCTGATTTTCAAAAATTTAGTTTTTATGAATGGTGATGGGACTACGGTTCCTAAAAACCTGAAAAAATATACAAAAAGGTGAAATAGATGCCCTGCTGGTCACTTATAAAACAACAACAAAAACTTCATTTCTTCTTCTCCCTCACCATTATCTATCAAGAGAGAAACCTCCATTTGCAATACTAAAAAAACAAATAACTGGCATTAAACAAAGCTATAGCAGCCACCACAGGATATGAGTGGTTGCCTCGTAAGGATCCCACACTAACATTAGTATCCTCTATTTTGGGGTCTGGGGGAGGAAACGCACAAGTGGAATTTTGGTTATTTTGCCATAAAAGTTCAATATTGGCATTATTCCAATATGAGAGCAAAACTTAAAATATGTCACCAGAAGGCAAAATCATGAAATTGCAACTTACTTAATTTGCCCCTGTCATGCAGGGGAATTCACTGAGAAAGCAATTATGTTTGGAAGAGTTAGCAGTAAAAGGAAACTAGGCCACAAAAAACACAGTGGTTGGACACCATCAAAGCTGACACCAGCCATAACATAGAGAAACTCAAAGAAGTTGTAAAAGATCAGAAGATATGGAGAGACCTGGCCCACAGAATTGCCAAGAATCAAGCAAGATTGAATGAATAATATCATCATTTCAGTATGCTGAGGATGGCATATGAGGCTCAGGGGACATGTTGCATATCATTTACTTTATTGCAAGCTTAATGCATCGATATTGCTTACTCTTTCTTTATATTAAAAAACTAGAAAATCATGTCATCAAAGTTTTGTATTTTGATTCTGGAAAAAACTCACATATAATTTGCCAAAATGGATGTATGAACAGAAGAAGTTTTAACATCATGTATATTGCTGCTTACTTGAACCACTATCATCTTGGAACATACTTAGGGCCCCAGGCTTGAGCATGGAGTCAAGTCTTTAAGGGCTTCTGGAAACCAGACATCACCAATCTAATCCCCAGAAGAATGATACTGTGCAGTTACCCCTGCAGACATTGTCAGCTGACACCCCTTAGCAGATGGGAGCTGGACCATGCCCCTCCTGCTGGATGGGGTGGATATAAACAACTAGGCAGGAGATGGCCTGTCAATTTACCGTATTTTTCGTACTATAAGACGCACTAGACCATAAGACACATCTAGGTTTAGAGGAGGAAAACAAGAAAAAAAATATCAGGCAGAGTCTGAGAGGACCACAGATAGGTGTCCTCTCATGTGCCAAGTCTGCCTATTGACTCCTACACTGCGGAAAAGAGACAGAAGAGGCCAGGTTCAGCACTGTAAAAAGACCCTACCGCCACAGCCCGACTGCTATTTCACCGAAGGACCAGCATTGATGCACAGACATTTCCACCCACTTTGGAGGGGGGGAGTGGATCTTATGGAGAGAAAAATACAGTACTTGGATTTTTAAAATTTCTTGAACGTATGCTCATGTTTCAAAAGTTATAGTGGAGCTGTAAAATGTACCCAAAGGGCTATCAAAATAATTGGGATTTATAGCAATTCCTGTCTGAGACAAGACAAGACTGGTTTGAACTGAATTAACAAATTTACACTCCTGCATGATTTCTATTTATTCAGTTCTTATCCACCACCACTATCTTTTCAATTTGGTGCCCTTCAGAGATGCTGCAATTGCAGTTCCCAGCATGGTCAAGGGTTTATTGGTTCAGCATTTTAGAAGCGAACAATTTCCTATATGATAATTCTGTGTTTTTAAAAAACTCTTGCTTCCAAACTGATTGGCACATTACTAGATGGATGACTATTTAAAAAAAGTATAATATTGAAATGTCTACCTTTTAACCAAAAACAGCTTTTCCATCTAAGTTTACATTAAAAAACAATGTTTTTCTCCAGCTGTCAGACATATTGTATATATCATTGATTTAATATTCAATAATTTCACTGAAGATTTAGTCATCAAAGGTAGAAATCCTCCATGCTTCTTTGGAAAATCCAGTATTATGTGTTTTAGTAGAACTAATTTGACTAAAAATTCAAAGGAAAAGGCAGTGCCTTAACCTATGAATAAATACCTGCAGTAATTGGACATTTTAAAAATGAAATAGACAGCAAATGAATTTTGCTAATTAGACAAAAGAAAGTCTGTAACTGAAGTAAGTAGTTGTACTGGGACTTGTCACTAGAAAGCTCTGTATATATGGCAACTGGAACAATGGCAGCAGCCTTGCCCTTGGTACCGATTTCTGACTATTTTAAAATGTCTCCTCTGCATCAGAATCCACTGGCTGCTGCTGATCCTGCTGTGAGACACCTGCACTGGCTACTAGGCTTGTCACGATGCACAAAACCCTACCATCTTCAGCTTGACATTGTGCACGTTATAATTATTCATCCAAATGAATATGTCAGAGCAGCAGCAGCAGACCTCTCATCAGAGCACAAGAAAAATACATCAAAACATTATCAACCCAGCAGGAAGACAGGGACCATAAGGAAAATTACCCATTTTTAATACAGCCGCCATAAAGCCATGTCTATTATTATATAAAAAGCAAGAGGGGGGAGAACCACCATCAAGCTTTGAGTCCAAAAGTACTGGTGGAACACAAAATGAGAAACAGATGTTACAGGGAAATCAATTATTGTATCTGAAATCTATTTAGATTCTCTTAAAACAAGTTCTGTGCTAGTATTCTAATTTTGACATTTGTCCTCATTGAGTTAAGGATCTGTCAACCTTTTCATTAAGATGACCTACAATTGTTAGAATTAAGAACCCATCAAAAGTTAGAACATATGTGCTGAATACAGAAAATACTAAGAACAAATGCCAACAATTAGCTCACTAAACATATATGAATCTTTTAATTTTGGGAGAAAAGTTAACCTGCTTAGCAGATAATGCATACATCCCTTTGGGGATAAGCAATGCTGTGCAAAGTGCAAAAAAAGGGATAAGAAATAACAAACCAAAAATAAGCATGACTCACTTGTTTTCACTTATTTGATACTTATTCATTCCTTGCAACAGACCACATTTTATCTATTATCTTTTTACTAGCATTTGTCTAACTTAAAGTCTCAATTTTCCCATCTTTTGCCAATTTCTACTAAGATAGACAAATCTATCTACTTGCTGTGTTTTTTTGCTGTTTACATACAACTTTCAACTGTTTAGTCAGTTTTCTTTGTCAAATATGACTACCTTGGTATATTATATATTAGTTTTCAGATTCCTTCTCACTGTATCCTACAATCTATCTAATGTTCACTGACATCATTCCAGTTCTTTGATCAACAATGTGGAATCATTTATATATGAATGGAAGTTTCATTTACTGTGAAATACTAATCTCATCCAGAAAATTTAAGTGAAACTACTACTTCAAATGATCTGGACAATATGCACTTGATAATGCACCCGGCCCTTTGGATAAGCTAAGACAACTGTTTTCCAAACACCTTCTTCCCAGTTATTGTGAGGTGTAGTCCATTCCATGCCAAAGCCCTTCTTGTAGGTAATGTAAACCATGGTCTAGATATCCAAAGATTTCTCTCTTGGGCCAGCAATTTACTTCTAGAATCCTCTGCTCCCCCATTGGATGATGACCTTCCATAGGAACTTTGCATATCCTCTTTGGTTTTCCTGCCTAGCTGTTCATAAGTCTTTGATATTGTTTTCAGGCTCTTCGTTGTGTCATTTTTTCCTAACATGAAAGAGTACAAAGGGATAATAATTGGTGAGCTTAACTATTTTGGTAATCTCTCTGCTATCTCTTTGGTCTTTGTATCTGGAGACAACATACCTCCCTTGATAGATTGGTCTGGTCTACAAATTGCTGATTCTGTTCCTTTAAAAAGTAAGTCACCTCTCACCAACACCAACAGAACAATACGGGTGCCACAGAGTTTGGCTCTCTTCCTACTACTATTTAAGAATTAATAAGAGAAGATCATGTCTTGTTATACGATCAGTATCATTAATATAATAAAGTTACCCAGTTATATTCCACCAACCAGATGAAGCTGGAAATGTTTAAGTATTTACCTTTTTGGAGATTATAAGTCTGGACAGGCAAATACAAGCTTAGCTAAATACCAGTAAGACAATCTACAGTTTTGTCCAAAAAACATCTTGACTCAGGATGGCCCTAGTGATAGCTCTAGGTAGGGATGCCATACTAATAAAGCTTCACGTCATTGATTTTGGGGTCATTCTTAACTCATGGATCCTATTGGAACAGCAGGGGAAAAGCTATAGCTGGATGGGGTGTCTTACCTACATCACTATTTGATAGAAAATGCACAATCAGGAGGTTAAAAAAATTGAGACTTCAGTGTAAAGTAACACCAACGCTCTGTCACTATTCTGGTTAACAAGTCTAATTAAGATTGGTTTTGAGCTACATGATGTTATATAGCTTCACTCAGAACATTGTAGGAACCATCTTCTCAAGATAAAATGTGTCAGGCTGATTTGACTATGAAAGGAGGAAGCACATAGGGTCTTGTACAGCAGTGGGATCCTATCTGTTCCACTACCGGTTTGATGATTGTGGACAGCTTTCCACACACCAGCTGAGGCCTGCTGCGCCAATCAGCTGAGAGGATAAAGAAGAGAAAAGCGCAGGGGCAGGTGGGAGGGCTGATCCTGCACTTTTCTTTCTCCTCTCAGCTAATCATCGGAGCCTTTTTTTTTACTACGGTTCAGCTAAACCAGTAGGAATTTTTTGCTACCGGTTTGGCCGAACCAGTAGCATACCACCACTGGTCTTGTAGCATTTTCTAAGAAATCATGCATACTCATATTGTTTTTGGCAGGCTAGGATCTCTGAAGTACAGACTTACTTTGCAAGTCAATATATTATTGCCAACATCCCACCTGCTAGGAAGTACATGTGGTACATTGATACACACCAATTTCTTATTTGTTGAACATGGTAGCAAACTATACATAATGAATACTTTTACATTGAATTGGGATATGGTTCTTTAAAAATGTTCTAATGTATCAATTCACTATTGCAATATGAATGTAGGCTTGATGTTATTTTTTTTAATTACATTTATATGCTGCCCTTCTCCGAAGACTCGGGGCGGCTTACAATTTTTGGAGCGCAACAAAATGCGCTCAGCAATAGCCTTCATTCCATTGTATATGCCTGCTTATTACTAAGCGGCATTTTTACAAAGTCAGCTTATTGCCCCCAACAATCTTGGGTCCTCAATTTACTTACCCCAAGAGGATGGAAGGCTGAGTCAACCTTGAGCCTAGTGGGATTCGAGCCTGCAGTAATTGCAGGCAGCTGGAACTTAAGTGCTAGGCATATATCAGCCTGCACCACCAAGGCTTATTTGAGAAGATATGCTTGTTTTACATAGGCATGCACGTCCACACAAAAACACCATCCCTCAGTAAATTACAGATTATGCTTTGAAAGTTGTATACCATGATTCTTTTCACAGGATATTTACTATATTAATATGTTGTACTTATGGTATCCCATATTTACAGTACTTGACCATTATTTTATTTATTGTTGTTAAAATATTTATTTATCACTTACCTGAAAAGCTAAAGCAGTTTATACATTAGTAAAATAAATAAAAACTAGATTAAAACAAAAGAATAAAAAAGAATCTATTAAAAAATGCAATATTAGGGAGTTATATGGAGTAACAAAAATATTTAAAAAAATGAATTTTAAAACATTTAAGATATTAATATTGGGCCTGATGTAACCCAGAATGAAATGTCCATTTTTAAAGTGATATATTTGAAAATGCTGCTATTTTTACCAATTACAAGTCAAAATTAAACAGCTTGCTTTTTATTAGGGTGTATTTGTTCAGTTTATAAAATTAACCTTAGCAATAGCATTTAGACTTATATATTGCATCACAGTGCCTTTACAGCCCTCTCTAAGCGGTTTAGAGTCAGCATATTGGCCCCAACAATCTGGGTCCTCATTTTACCGAACTCAGAAGGATAGAAGGCTGAATCAACGTTGAGCCTGGTGAGATTCAAACTGCCAAATTACACTCAGCCGGCAGTCAGCAGAAGTAGTCTGCAGTACTGCATTCTAACCACGTTGAGGTTTTTAAGAAAATGAATAAGATTATCAGAGGTTTTAATAGGTCCTGACATAAATATTCACAAAATTTATCTGTATAAAGAATTTTTTTCAAATTTACATTAATATACAGTCTTAAAGCTTAATGTACTATATTTTGCTTAAAAACAGTTGCTACTGAATTAGAATGCTGGTAACATCAGGAAAAAGAAATAAAGATTATCCACTTTGAAGTTACAACTAGAAGGAAGCCATAGATTAGAAATTTAAGGATATGTTGGTCAGTGGCATAGGCTTAATACCATAAGAGATTGTGAACTAGAAAGCAAATAAGATGAGCAAATTATATTTTGCTTTTTCCAAGAAAAAGGGAACTATACTGCCCATTGATTAGACATAGAATCCAACACATGGTTTTGGAAATTTGGGTGTAACAGTGAGCATGAATCATAGTGTAATTTTAACATTCATTATCTTGAAATTTCATATAGCACACAGCCACATGTTTCAGACTTTATTTAAAAGTGTGTGTGCATCAGGGCTGAAGATAGATATGCTTTTCTGTTCTTGTGCTGTTTGTTCTCTTTATACCCGACAGCATAGTAAGAACAATACCAAAAATGTTCAGCATATGGAAAGGATGGAAAAATTAAGCATTTTGCATTCTTGCCAGAGGGGGGCATCCCATCAGCAGCAGAGATTTTTAATTGTGTGAAAATAAAGTATGGTTTGCAAAAACCTATCTTTAGCAACATTTTGTACCAGGATAAGATATAGTATTCACTATGTCATAAGTAATTTCTGATTAGCTGTATCTTGTAACTATTTCTGCTTGTCTCAGGTGTATCTTATTAAAGGTTCCAAGTCATCTTTATATATTCACAGAATATTTCTAAAGCCACCGCAATGCTCGCTGACAATTTAGAAACTGTGATATGCTTGCATTCAAGTCACCAGACCTATTAAGAAACAATGAGAATTTCCAAGTAAACTCTGCAATTAACTTGAACAAGAAACTGCAGAATCTGAATTACCATAGTCTTAGAAGCAAAAATTATATATTGCTAAAGTGCTTTCTGAATGTTGAACATCTAACTGGTAGGCTGTCAATAGCCCACATACACTTTAATCTGTTTTGCCCCAGAAGTACATCTTGCACTATCAATTTTTATTACAGCTTTCAGATTCTTTGTATATCCTCCTTTATTTTTGTACAATTCAAAGCAGCATTCCTTCTGCTCCCACCTCCACACACACAGACAATAACCACCTTGTGAAATAGATTGGTCAGGGAAAATGAGTAGCCCAAAGTCACCCAGCTGGTTTGCACATCTAATGGAGGGCCAGAATTCACATCTCCTGGTTTTCTGGTCTAGCACTTTGACCACTACACAAACTAGCTGTGTCTTGGATTACACCCATGTTTATTTTTAGAAATACTAATACCTATGGAGATAATTTTGCCACCACAGAATAGGATTTAGAAGTAATGTTATACTAATGAAACAAAAGTTAATTCCTACTGAACACTGTTGGGTATGCATCCATAAGATTTACTGGAAGAAAAAAAATCTTTTTTTTTCTTTCAATTTTATTCTATTCAAAATGGTGAATAATTGACATACAAACATACTCTTAAGCCAGGAATTCATTTTATGGTTCACTGGATACAATTGAATCATTAATTCATACAGTAGAAATTGTTTAAACTGTATATTAAATATGAGTCTAACAGCTTCTAAAATACATACATACTTCACAAAGGAACAAATGGATGGTTGCTTACCTGTGGAGTCCAGGAAAAAGAAAACTGAATTGGTAAGTCAATAAGACAGTCTGGTTGCTCTCTGGGATACTGACACAGAAAAAAAGAACATCCACAATATTTATTCCTTATGAATAATTTTTGCAACAAAAACAAACAATAGATTGAAATAAACATATTACCACTTTTTCACAAACAGAAAAGCCATTCTAATAATAATTAATTAAATTTATATGCCACCTATTCCCAGCAACTTCTAAAATACTCTATAAAGAACTTAATTTTTCCAAATGTTTTCCTAAATGTAGGAACATATTATTTAAAACTATTTTCTTGTCAGGAAACCATTGGTGATTCAAATTTTAGATTCAACTGTAAAGAATTTCCTTACAATTAGATTTCTATAGCATTGCAGAATTCATCCAATTCTAATAAAAACATATTTTACATGGTATTTTAAAGTTGCTATTTACCAGTAAGAATGAAAAATGTTTCCAATGTAAATAAAAAAAACTGAGTTGTCTAGCTTCACATAAACTATCATTCACATCCTACTACTGATTTCATTATGTGCATGTCTGTGTATATGTACATGTGTGTGCGCGTGTGGGTGCATGTGTGTGTATTCATACAAGCATACACAGACACACACTCACTTTTTCTCTGAAAAATTCTGCTCCAACCGATATGGGCTCCGTACATTGAAATGAGCACAACAGCAATAAAACAAATATGGCCAATACTAAAATAGATGCATTGATTAAAATATTGATACTCTTCCCTAATTCACCTTAATAAAAACTCATTATTAAAACTCAAAACATCTGATATGCTTAGAGAAACCAAAGTTAAATATAAACACAATTTAAATCTTCCCAAATAAATCTTTCCAAATCTTGGATATTTGCCACCTACTACTTTGAATAATGTACTATTCTCCTTTGTTTTTAGTCTCCCTAACTTAATTCAGTAGTAGACCACATCCAATTGACTTTTATGGTAATGAACTTCAGTTTCTCTGTAACTTTATATCTGCCTCTGGTAATCTCCTACTGATTCTTCACACCTGCTCCTCATCTAGGTTACACTCAAATTTATTTTCATTTCTCTGGCTACTTGGTATTCAAATTTGCACTTATATTTTATTATGTATACTATGTTTTATGTTCGCTGCTGTACTTTCCATTTTAAAAACAAAAGTTTTATGGCTTGCAAAAGCTCTTATGCTTTGTTGTTATGATATTTTCAGTCAGTTACACTAATAACTTTTGAACAAGCAACAAAATAGAAAAGGGGTGATTAAGGGAATTCATCTGAATCACAGATGAGAAGCCATACACCATTGTTTTCCTCTGGAAATTACTTTTTGGATTTGGAAAAATAAGTTACTTTAAATATCTAAATCTTGTACAAAACAATACCGTATTTAAATAAGGAATGTGTGGATTTTCAGCCTTTCATATATTATAAAAAAACCCACAACTAAAAAAAAGTATGGCAATAAATTAGTGTGAAAATCTGTAGAAAATATGAATTTGGCAGTAGATAATTCAGCAATATAAAGAATTTGTTCAATTGGAAGAATAATTATAGTTCAAAAGTACAAATCTTAAGTTATTGGTTACAAACTAATACAAATATCTTACATTTCTTCTGAATATATTAACTTATTTATCCAATATAATTATGCATGCACACACGCACACACATACAGATCAACAGAATATATATGGCTCAGGTGTATACCTATATATTTTACAATTTACTTAAATTTCTTATTGTACTTGCAAAATTTTCCATAAAAATAACTCTTAATGATAAAAATGTAAGAAAATTAGTATTCCATGTCTTTGTAAATTTTACTTTTAATTTTACTTTAACCACCATTATCAAGTATGTATCCAAACATGTAACCAACATGTATATCAGCCAGACATTCCAAAAATTAAAAAGTAATCATTTCATTTAGTATCATTTCATCCTAATCTAGAATTCTATAGTATCTTTCTTTAAAGGAAATAAAATATACCATATTTTTAATAATCCATCCACAATGTTTCAAACAAAATATCATTTAAAGTACTACTTCATTAATCTGAAATGTTATTTTGTCTCATTTACTAGTGTCTGAAAATGTTTATTCAAAATATTTTGATATTTAGTTTTCCAATCTGCAAAATATGAAAGCTTCCTCTTGAACACAAAATATTTCTTTATGCATATTAAAATTGCATTGGCTATAAATCCTGCTAAAGTAATTTTTGCTTTCTTCTGAAATAGTGTACTCCATACACAAAGTTAGCTTCTCAGTGAAACCTGCAGTAACTAATATTAGAAAGAAAAACAAGAGGTAAACATTAAAAACCTAAATGAGGTTTTAGTATTAAATAAAAGGGCTTAAAATATAGTGCCCCAATTCTAATCAGTGAACTCCTACTTCTGAGAAGTATGGCATGAACACAACTCCCTCATCTACCCTTAGAATGGCATAATGTAAATTATTTGTTACATTAAAAAGTAGTTTCATTTTTCTTTCCATAGAGGCAATCAAAGCCACAACTGTATTTATCAAATCTTCACTATGGGAAGAGGGAAATAAAATTGTATCAATTTCCTTTCCAAATCCACATAAAGTTATTTGTTCCATTGAAGAAACATAAAATAAGGGATTCCCTGAATTGTCATTTTATAATTTTAGAATACTTTAAGACAGGAGGGTATTTTAAGTTTATTGATTTCAATGAGAATTCAGTTTAACATATGCTTACATTTCTTATTTTGAAATCAATAGCCCTTGAATGTATTTCACTTTGGCAGAATTGTCCACAAAAACATATTGCTTTTGTTTCTTTAAATAAATGTAACATATGAATGAACTGCTCAGAACATTTATTACATAAATTACTACAAATCAAATTCCCATGTCATCAAGCACACGTTTCATATATTAATTTTCTCCAGTGGCAAGTTTAAATGCCAGACACATTTTTAAAAAGGACAAACACAATTGATCCTTTCATCACTATAATCTTGTGAAACAGAGTTGATTGATGATCATGAGTTTCAACTAGATACTTGCATAATCTGTTCTTTGCAAGCTGCAACTAAAATAACTTTCCAGCCAATATTTTCATCTTGGATAACATAAAACAGAGTATAAAAAAAACTGAAATTGAATGTTCTTGGTTTAAGTACTGTTTTGCAAGTCCTGCCTCAAAAGGCATAGACAGCATTTTAAAACTTTATTCCATAATATTTAATTAAATGTACATAAACAAATCAAATTAACTTAAAAGATTTCATTAAAGATTTTATTCAACTGTTTGCTCTTCATATTACTGATTAGAAGAAAAATATGTATATGACAAATTAAGAAGACAGCTATTTCATCTGAAAAGCACTATAAAGTGCTTTCTGCAGCTGATCTAGACTACAATCCTACCCAGTTTTGCACTCAAGCGATGGCACTCCCACAACTTCTGAGGGCAAGGTGTTCCATTGGTTGATTGTTCTCACTGTCAGAAAGTTTCTCCTTATTTCCAGGTTAAATCTCTCCTTGTTCAGTTTCCATCCATTATTCCTTGTCTGGCCTACAGGTGCTTTAGAAAATAGCTTGCCCCCTTCCTCTCTGTGGCAGCCCCTCAAATATTGGAAGACTGCTATCATGTCTCCCCTGGTCCTTCTCTCCACTAGACTAGCCAAGCCCAGTTCCTGTAACCGTTCTTCATGTTTTAGTCTCCAGTCCCCTAATCATTCTGGTTGCTCTTCTCTGTTCTTTTTCTAGAGTCTCAACATCTTTTTTGTAATGTGGTGAACAAAACTGGATGCAGTACTCTAGGTGTGGTCTTACTAAGGCTTTATAGAGTGGTATTAGTACCTCCCTTGATCTTGATTGTTAATACAACTTAGGATTGCATTAGCTTTTTGGCTGCTGCTGCACACTGCTGGCTCATATTTAGCTGGTTGTCCACTAAGACTCGAAGATCCCTCTCAGTTACTGCTATTGAGCCTGGTTTCACCCAGTCTACATGTGTACTTTTGGTTTTTCTTGCCTAAGTGTAGGACTTTACTTTTCTCTACATTGAATTTCATTTTGTTAGATACAGCCTAGTGTTCTAGTCTGTCAAGATCCATCTGGATCTTGAACCTATCTTCTTGGGTGTTAGCTATTCCTGCCAGCTTAGTATCATCTGCAAATTTGGTAAGTTCCCCTTCTATTCCCTCATCTAAGTCATTAATGAAGACATCAAAGAGTACTGGGCCTAAGACGGAACCTTGTGGCACCTCACTGCTTACTTCCCTCCATGTAGACTTAGACCCATTAAAGACTACTCGTTGAGTACCGTTTGTCAGCCAGTTGCGAGTCCATCTAGTGGTGGTGCTATCTATCCACTTTTTTCTAGCTTACTAAGAAGTAGGTTGTGGTCTACTTTGTCAAATGCCTTGCTGAAATCTAAATATATTATGTCCACAGTATTTTGCTGGTCTACTAATTTTTTCACTATGTTGAAGAATGAAATAAGATTGGTTTGGCACGATCTGTTCTTAACAAACCCATGCTGACTGTTAGTTATTACTTTACTTGTTTCTAGATGTTGGCAGATCTGTTTTTTTTATTATCTTTTCCAGTATCTTCCCGGGTATTGATGTTAGGCTGATTGGTCTAAAGTTTCCTGGGTCTGTTTTTCCTTTTTGAAGATGGGAACCACATCAGCTCTTTTCCAGTCCTCTGATAGTTCTCCGGTGCTCCAGGATTTTTGAAAGATATGGTGCAGTGGTTCTGAGATGACCTCTGCCAGCTCCTTTAAAACTCTGGGATGTAATCCATCAGGCCCTGGTGATTTGTGTTCATCAAGATCAGACAGGTGTTCTCTTACTATTTTTTTGCTTATTTTAACTTATGAATAGTTACCTAAAACCAAACCTTTGTGAGCATGCTTAACTAATAAGGCTATCTAACTTATTTATTTTAAAGTATTTGCAGATCCCCTCTATTCAGATTCTGGGCAATGAAAAAAAAAGGCTTAGCCTAACTAATGCCCCACCTCATCCCAAATTAACATCAAAGCCACAAAGCTAACTAGCTAGCCATCTTCCATGATTCATTCTAGCCCAAAGTACAACTGGAAAAGAATGGCTAAAACATCAGCAGGGTAGTGGCCAAGCATGTATCTAGAGCAATGTGAATTCCACTGTGCAAAGGTCATATAGAAAAGGTCTGCATTCTGACTATATCATTTTTACAGATAGTCCTCACTTAAGGACCCTAATTGGGACTAGGAGAGGGAAGGGGCAGAAGGGTAAGGCAAAGAAGAAATTGGAGAGAAAGATATTTCAAGGCAGCAAGCTGTCTGCTCTTCTACAAATTAAGACCAATTAAACTGCACCAGAAATGGTGAAGGAAAAAAAGACTACCTATAGAAACTGCCTGCTTTTCCCCCCTCCTCTACTCCCCAGCAGAAGAGAGAGATTGGAGAGAAAATGGCTTCTAGAAAGTACTGCAACACAGATCTGGCACTGAATTCAAACTAACAGGCACCTACCACATAAAATTCCAGATTTAAGAAAAGAAAGAACTGGAGAAGATAACAAAATACAAATGCCTTCAAATAGAAACAGAATAACTGTGACAAAAAGGCAAAGGTAATATCAATAGTAATAGATGCTTTGGGTGCAATCCCAAAACAACTGGAGCATCACTTGAACACCATTGGCATTGACAAAATAACCATCAGTCAATTGAAAAGGGCAGTTTTACTCAGAACTCCTGACACCCTACAATGATATATTTAACATCATCAAACATCAACATCTCCCTAAACCAGGTCCTTGGAAAGGACTCAATAGGTGGATCCAGTCTGAACACCTGGTTAACTGTGCAATGAACTATAGTAATAGAAGTCATTGTTGTGGTTAGAGTATCTAAGTAGAGGCTGTAAAAGAGGTTCAATGGGACAAAAGGTGGAAAAATCTAATGGTAGATTTGGAGCTGGGAATGCTGCTGACAACAGTTTCCAAAGAGTTTTATACTTGAATATGTAGAGGAAAATTTGGAAGAAACAGCAAAGCAATCCATGCAGAAGGATAGATTGTGAATAATCAGTTGAAAGGTAGCAAGCTGCAAAGAGGTCACTACCTGGGGAATTCATATATACTTATTGGAATAGTGATCCTCTCTGACAGGGTTTAAGAGGGGTTGTTACAGATAGTAAAAAGTGGAATGATGGGAGATCAAATGTTGTCATGATGATTGTGGTTTTATTTTACGGTCCCACCAGTTCTTGCTTATAGGCAAATGATATCTCTTGCAGATCTTCTAATGCACCATTGTTGCTACTTTGTCATGTCGTTGTTTGTAGTCAGTCTATACAATCTTCTTGCAGCAGTTAACCAGATAATCCACTGTTTATTTAGCTTCCTTGCAGAAGTGTACTTGCGATCTAATGTTGTTATTAAATTTATTCGCTACCCATCTCGCAATCTATGCTGTCTGATCAACAGTGGCAATCACTACATTGTTTTCTCACTGTTTTCTCCCCGAACAGTTACCTTTCTGGGAAGAACTGCCAAGAAATGTCTGTAACCTCCATCATTATCCAGCTGGAAACCATTTCCTAAGGTGTCCAGACTCTTGCAATTTCTTTTCAATCACTTTTCCATAATTTCTTTTTCCAACATCCATCTCCCCATTTGTCACATCCTAACAACTCTCCCTGTATTACATCCTCTGATGTCCTATAACTTTTCAACTCTTCGTAAAATACAATCTGTTTCATAACTTGCTCTCTAAGTAAATTAATTGAGCCACAGATAAATATTTGAAATCTGACTGAATAGAAATAGACAAACTTAATTCTCACATCAATCTACAATGATGCCTAGATGGGATCATGAATTCCTCAGACTAAATCCAGAATTCCCTCTAGATACCATTAGCCCTTTATATTAGAAACCTCTGTATGTTTCAATTGTATTGCATAATTTAAACTGAAAGCAAAAGCAATTCTTAAGATACAAATGATTATATATGATTTTTCAGTTAATCAATATCCATACATGTGTATGTCAATTTCATCAAGTTATGATTTTTTTCCCAACATTTTAAAAACTCTTACTTTTGAATTTAATTTCAAAGTGATTTGATGATCCCGACCAGAAGAGTCTTCAGCTTTTAACCTGATGGTACTAAAAGCAGGATCAATAAACAGAACCCTACAAGAAAGAAAACAAGTTCTCATGTAACTTTATTGTAATCCACTCCTATTATTTTTTTCTAAATATATTAATTGAAAATCATTTATATGGCAGTCCTTTTTGCCATTATAAATTTACTGCTGTTAATATGTAAGTAAACTGTTTGATTCAGACATATACTTTTTGAGTTATTTATACTATATGTCAGAACTCATACTGTGGAAATGAACACTATGTTTCAGTTTTGTATCACTGGAACCTTTGCATATAAAATGTGCTTCTGTCAGCTTTTATTTCACTACATATAACACTTCCTGGCAAAATTTAAAATTTTCATCCTTTTTTGTAGTTACTTTTTATATACTGATCCAGAAAAAAAAGTGGATCCCACACTTGTAGGAAAATACTACAAAGTAGATGTTTAGATATAGGTATATAGGTATAAACACACATACACACATACACACTCACTCACACAAACAACTGGTTTATATTTCTCATAACACTGTTTTACCTGAAGCTATAAAACTAGCTTTAACATGATATTTATATTTCAAGGAAATTCTTTCAAACAAGTAAAATAGTTCAGAGACAGAATTATCTTTAAAATTCATTCTAAAGGTAGATATTTAAATGGGAGGGAGAATGGTAGATAAAAATTTTAATTGTAACCCATTAGGGTTATTTCTCCCACCTGCCTGCCCATGTAATATTTCTTTTTCCTTGTGTATTTTGGTCTGCACTATCCATCTTAGTCCAGGCAGTCACTGCTGAAAGTTACTAAGGTGAGATTGGTAGAAATATAAAGGCTGGTTAATCACATCATGGCATATTGTACCTGCTTTTCCAAAACAGAATGATTGCTGCTATAAAGCAATATACTGTACACTATCTTTGTATCTTTCCCTATCAGTAGGGAATCAGAATATAAATGAAGTGACCCTCTAACAGTATTCTTCCTTAAAAACATTCTGACTTTCTGACAGAAATCAGGCTGAATTGGAAAGGAGTGCAACTCAGTTCTTATAAGCAAAAAGTTAAGTTAAACATCAGTTCCCCTAAGCACAGCCCAAAATACTAATATCCTAAAGTGGGAGTTTTGCGCTAAATAATCAAATTCAGAAGAAGAGCTATTGTAAGTATCAATGACATTAGCTTTTATATAATATTAAGATTTTAAACTTTATTAAATATTGATTAATTATAACTATTTAAAAAGCAAAATTCTAAGTACTGAAATAATCAGAGCAAAATCCAGTATACTGTATATAAATATTTTAAAAGCTGGCAGGTTAACTTTTTGGTATTTGCAGAAGAATAATAAACATGAATACTTATTCCATCCCAAATTTTCTATATCTCCGATGAGGCCAGAATAATATTGTGGAGGTGGTTGGGCACATAATTCTTCTGTGTTTTTCAAAGCAAGTTCCTGTTTTTATTTTTAAAAAAAAGTTTATTTAGTTCATTTTTTTGTGACTTGGTTCCTGTCTATCTGTCTAACTATCTATCTAATCATTTATCAAATCTATCTATGAATCTTAAAATTAAAACTAGAAATATTTTTGCTTATTTTACTATTTAATGACATACACTACAACTATTCACATTATTCAGAAATAAACTTGAAAATAATCAAAGTGATTAGGTGCAGGTAATTGTTCATAAATTCATAAGTACACAACTACCTGAAAATTTATTTATTTATTTATTTATTTATTTAGACTTGTATGCCTACTCCAAGGACTCAGCGCAACATAAAAGATATACAACAATACAAATAAAAACAAGTCCAAATTACCAAAAGTTAAAAGAATAAAATCACTAAAACAACAAAATTAAAACTACCCACCCCAGGTCAATCCAGGCCGCCTGCTGAAACAGCCAGGTCTTCAAGTCTCGGAAGGAGCGGAGATCAGGGGCCAACGCAGATCCGCAGGAAGCTGATTCCACAGGCGCTCCCACAGAAAGGCCCTAGCTCTGGGAGCCGCCAGCCGACAATGCCTGACCGGCGGTATTCCCAGAAGGCCCTCCTATGGGCGCCGGGCGATTGGACTGTGATGCAGGCAGGAGGCGATCCGCAAGTACCCTGCACCCATGCCATTAAGGGCTTTGTAGGTTGTTACTAACACCTTGAAGGAAACCGAAGGCAACCGGTAGCCAATGCAGGTCGCAGGAGGGTGTAACATGGGAGTATCGGGATACCCCATCACAGCCAGCGCGCGCATTCTGCACCAGCTGCAACCTCCGGGTAATCCGCAAGGAAGCCCCATGTAGAGAGCATTGCAGTAGTCGATCCTGGACATGACGGCATGAGTGACCATTCAAGAGCATCTCGGTCCAGGTAGAGGCAGCTGGCGAACCAGCCGAACCTGGGCAAAGCCCCTGGCCACAGCTCCCACCTGCTCCTCCAAACTGAGCTGTGCATCCAGGAGGCGCCAGATTCTCGCCCTATCCACGGGGTAACACCTCCCCCATGACCAAAGATGGCACATCAACTGAAACCCGAGATGCTGGTAAGAACAGCCACTCAGTCTTGGCGGGTTGAGTCTGAGCCTGTTACACCCCATCCAAGCCTGCACCGCCTCCAGGCACCGGGACATCACCGAGAGAGCATCATTGATCTGGTCTGGGGTGGAGATATACAACTGGGTATCATCTGCATATTGATGATACCTCACCCCAAAACCACGGATGATCTGGCGGTTTCATGTAGATATTAAACAGGAGAGGTGAGAGAACCCACCCCTGAGGCACTCCACAACTAAGAGGCCTGGGAGGACCTCTGCTCTCCGTCAACACCGACTGCTAACGGTCCGAAGGTAAGAGGAGAACCACCGTAACACGGTGCCCCCACACCCAACCCCGGAGCGCGCAGAAGGATACCATGGTCGATGGTATCGAAAGCGCTGAGAGATCTAAAGGACCAGAACAGAGGAAAACCCTGTCCCGAGCCCTCCAGAGATCATCCACCAATGCGACCAATGCTGTCTCGGTGCTGTGCCCAGGCCTGAAACCCGATTGGTACAGGTCAAGGTAATCAGTTTCTCCAGGAACAGCGAAGCTGCTGAGCCACCACGCTCTCAACAACCTTCGCTAAAAGAAGGTTGGAGACTGGACGATAGTTATTCAAAACGGTTGGGTCCAGAGCAGGCTTCTTAAGGAGGGTCTCACCACCGCCTCTTTAAGGGCGGCAGGAAAAACCCCTTCACTCAAAGAAGCGTTGATAACTGCCTGGAGCCAACAAGCGTGTAACCTCCTGGAGGCATAAACCAACCAGGAAGGACACGGATCCAATAAACACGTGGTGGAAGACAGCCTCCGCATGATCCTGTCCACTTCATCCAGGGAGACAGAGTCAAACTCAACCCAAACCGGATCCACAAGACTCGTCGCCATGCCATCGTCAACATCCTGCCAGTCAGAGTCCAAGCCAGCCCGAATCTGAGCGACCTTATCCGCCAGATGTAGACTAAAATCCTCTGCTCTCCCAGAGGTCCCTCCCCTCAATTGCAAGAGGGAGCAGTGACCCTAAACAGGGCCGCAGGGCGATCATCTGCAGAGCGATCAGAGCGGAGAAGTAAGTACATCTCGCAGCTCTGATCGCTTCCAGGTAAGTCCTGATATAGGCTCTTAACTGGAGACGGTCAGACTCAGAGCGACTAGTCCTCCACCTACTCTCTAGGCGTCTCCTCTGCGCTTCATTCCCAAGCTCCTCCGAGAACCAAGGAGCTAAACGAGGTCTCCGGCAAGGGAGAGGCCGCAGGGGACAACCCGGTCGGCTGCGAGGCCGCCTCTTGCCAGGCCACCAAAGTCTCGGCCGGGCTGTGGACAAGGGAGGTGGGCAAAACCCCAGGGCCGCCTGGAACCTCTCTGGGTCCATTAGGCCTGGGCGGAACCAACGTGTCGGCTCCTCATCCCAGCAGCGAGGAGCAGCATATTGGAAGACCAGCCTCAGGAGATAATGATCTGTCCATGATAGGGGTAGAATAACTGGAGATCCAACCCCCAGATCACTACACCACTGCCCGAGATAAAAACCAGGTCGGCTCCCCCTCATGGGTGGGCCCTGAATCACCTGGGTCAGGTCCATGGCTGTCATGGATGCCAAGAACTCCCGAGCCAATCCAGACGCCACCCCAAGGAGGGCAAGTTGAAGTCCCCAGAACAATAAGTCTGGGAAACTCCACCACCACTCCCGAGAGGGCATCCAGCAGCTCGGGAAGGGCCGCAACGCAGCTGGGGACAGGTACGCCAGCAACAGGCCCAACTGACCACCCGGCCCAACCTCAGAAGGAGGGATTGCAACCGCCAATCTGGGACAGTGGCCTCCCTTGGAAACAGAGTCTCCCTGATAACAATCGCTACTCCTCCACCCCTACCCTGGGCACGTGGCGGTGCAACACCCGGAAACCTGGGGACAAAGATCACATAGAGGGACACCACCCTCAGGCCCCAACCAGGTCTCCGTGATGCACGCCAGATCCGCCACCTCCTCCTCAATGAGTTCACGGAGGAGGGGAGCCTTATTGGCTACGGATCTGGCATTTACATACACCAGCCTAAGCCCAGGGACCACACCGCCCAAAGACCCAGGGGAGCGGTAGAGACCTGAGGGTCGGGAGCCACCGCCGCAAACAGCGGCGGCGCTCCCAAAACGATATGACCCTCTATCTCGCCCACCCTGCCATAACCAATCGCCCTAGGGATTATCAGTCCCACCCTGCCTGATGCGACCCGTGGCCCCTCACCCCCCTGCCGTGAGACCACCATCCGCCTGGACAAACCAATTCAGCTGGGTTCATTTCTCATAGATATCAGTTGGCTGAAATTCTAGTCATGACAATTTTAGTTGGATAGCAGCAAGGTCTCTTGGCTAAAACAGAAAAATCTTAATCCATTAAACTGCTTTTAAACACTTGGCTAGCAACCCCTCCACATTTTAAACAGGTATTATTCCATGCATATATGCATATAATATGAAGTATGAATCAGAAATTAAAAAATGGTGTCAAACACTGGCTAAAAGCACACTTTAAAAAGAAAGGGATTTATTAAATGAATGGCTGTCTTAATGGGAACATACATATAGAAAATCCTCAACATCAGCATAATCCCTCTAGAGTATAGTGCAGCTTTTTAATTGCACTTAGTTAAAAAAATGAAGCTGAGAAGGAATTTTTGGTGACTATATTTGAGAATAAAAGATAGCCTAAATAAATTAAAAGTAATCTGATAACAATTTCATAACATTTATTGGATTCTTTTCCTCTATCACCACCCATGTGCTCAAGATGGCTAAAAACAGAGAAGACTACAAAATCCAATTTCAATTCAGTTTCTAAAAGTTCAATTTTTAAAGGATTATCTGCAATAAATACAGTGTTTTCTCAATGTAATGTACTCATGCAAACCACAAACTATGCAGCATTGCAATGCTGAATTTACACTTAACTTTTTACATTCAATAGCCCTGTGGGGACAAAACTGTTTTTTTTTTACTTTAATCTTTTTTATAAAATCAAGATACAAAGATGTGGATTTCATAGCACGGGGAGGGAAGGGCATATCCTTAGAAAACAATTAGCATACAAAATAATAATTAAAAGATAGGCTTTTTCATGGGAGTTAAGGGACTAGTTAACATGAGCCTTACACGTGCTCTTTATAGTCTTCTTTTAAGAGCTATATGAGTGCTACAATAAGGGAGCAATCAATCTTTAAAAGAATTAATAATTTTGAAAAGTCATAAAATAATGGAAGGTATGGAAAAGTCTATGATAAAAATGTCAAAAGAACTATCTAAAAGGTACACTTATACAACATTATATGCTGTATTTACTGCAAAGGATACTTTCTTGAATGGCATTCTCTTAGCAGCAAAATATTGTTATGCCTCAAATCCTCAGTAGTAATAATTGCACTCTAAACATTTTAAGCAAAGTACTATTTACCGATTTAGAAAAGGGAATTAAAAGGGGAAAACACACTGAAGCAGTGAAGTTTGTTACAAATGAAATATTCATATTTTTTATTTAGTACATGGATGAAAATGGTTCTTGTGGAACCTGTCACCAGACTTCATTTTACTAAAGTTATTATTATTCCTACTTACCATTATAAAATCAGAATTTATTATTTATTAATTAAACTTATAGGTCACCTATCTTACCACAAGATAACAATGAAATATATAACCCTATATCAGAATCATACACTGTACATGGGAGTGCTCAATAACTAAATATATACATGAGCTACTAGATTCATATAGCTAACCCTTAATAAGTACACAAGGAAGAAAAATGGACATTCAATACAGATGGCTCCTTGTTCTGTCTTATCAATATTGATCCTACCAATGAAAAACTGAAGAATATTTATTGTTAACAACAAAATAACTGTCTGGTTTGCATATTGACCATTCATCATCACAAAAATGATCTTACAACAGCTTTATAGTTTTGCAGGAGTAGATTTATAACTATTGACTTGAAAAGTGAAATTTACAAGCAGTAGCATTATCTTGTACAGTTAACTATTTCTTACAAGGATTTTATTTTAAAATGTAAGTATTAAATTATTAATGAAGCAGGTATCTTGTTCATTATAGCATTAATGATAATCAACAAATTGATATCAGTAGTCCTCTGCAAAATTGTAACTCACCAAAATAGTCTTCAACTCCACCATGAAACTGACTAGATCTGAAGAATGTTCCAACCTCTGAAAAACAATTTTTTGTTAAGAACTTCATGCAATTTCTTTTTATATTATATAGATATGGATTATTTTTTCAACATTTAGCTGGCAACTAATATTCTTAAAGTGAAGTTGAAGACTCACATGAAATTAGCACTGGGGTATAGTTCAGAAGAAGGCAGATAGTTAAAATGTTTACCTCTTTCTCAAGGCTCCCTCATCTCTAGGCGGGAACATGGATTATGTTACCACATTATGACCATCAATCAGTAGAATGGACATTGCCAATTGAGTGGATTTCCACCATTACACTAAAAATCCCACCATGTTTTAGGTACACAAATTATTTTTGAGCTCCCAATTAGGAAAAGTGAAGGAGGTTGAAAGCATTCATGAAAAAAAATCTGACAAGAAACTGAGAAGTTAAATGCTCATCTAAGTAATTCACTAGAGCAGGAGTCCCCAATCCTCCATCCGTGGACCAATACAGTCTGTGGCCTGTTAGGAACCAGGCCACACAGCTGGAGGTGAGCTGAAGGCATGTCTTCCACCTCCAGGCATATGGTTAGTCTGTAGGGGTCAGGGAAGGACAACAGAAGGGCAGAAGATTTCCTGCCAGCCAGCTGCGCTTGCAACTAACTTGCAAATCCTGGGCTCCATATCCTTCTTCTTCCTCCTCTTTCTGTTACCTCTGCTTCCTCCTCCTGGTCCTGTTTCTCTTCCTACCTCTTTTTTCTCCTCTTCTTTCTTCCTCACTTTCCTTCTCTCCCCCTCCCAGCACCCCATCCAGGCACCCCATCCCTTCATGCAGCTCTCCAGATTTGCAAGCCAAACGCGTGCCAGCTTAAAACCAAGGGCTAACCTCTCCCCTTAAGTGCTGCATCTCCAAGGGAATCGCTTTCTAGTTTGAACATTTTTCAAGGCCACTGAGTGTTCTCTCTCCCCCTCTCCCTCCAACCCCAGATGGGACCGTTTAGGTCCCATCTCAGGGCTCCCATATATATATTACATTACAATAAATGCAATGCGCCTGGAAAACTTCCATGAAACCAGTCCCTGGTGCCAAAAAGGTTGGGAACCACTGCACTAGAGTACAAAGCTATTTCCTGACAATAATTTTCTTAAATGAAGGCTACACAGGTAGCCTAGAGATACAACCTAGTCAATTACCAAATATACAAAGTTATGACAGACATCCCAAAAGCACGTAGGACCCTATTTCAAAGTTACAATGGTTGAAGAACCTGTGATCATTTGCCCTTATCACAGGAATGTTGCATCATCTCTGCCTTCTGTCCTGATGTGACCTCTGTAGCACCTGGGCCTGCTCCCATATATCTTGGAAGCAGATGTCATTTTCAGTGTTCTGACAATTCCTTGCAGAAAATGGCAGCGGCTTTCTGCCCTGAGCAGCTGCCCATCAGGAGATTGAAAACGTCTTCTGGCTCTTGCTAGGTTTTGGGAAACTAGATCCTGCATGCTAAGGATGAGCTTCAGGATGAGCTTCTTAAAACCCTATCCTTGGTTTAAACTCCTCCCTCACCCCAGAAAGCCACATTTCTTCAATAAACAAAACAAAACAAAACAAAACAAAAAAGCTGGAAGAGACAAGATTGTTGATCTTTCTCTCCCCTCCCAAACCAAATACTAAACCTAAACTCCTCACCTTTGCCCTGCATTCTCTATCCCTTTGAAAAACCTCACTTTGACTGCAGGCTGCAGAGTGGAAGAATGGAAGGAAGCAAGCAACTAAAATCTTTCTGCAGTTTTCCTTGAGCTGCCAAAAAAGGTTAATCTCTAAAAGTTTAGCCACCTGCAGCAAAACGGGACAGAAGCTGGTCTGGTAGAAGCCATGAGAAGTTTCCAGTCTCCTGCTGGCCAGCTGATTGGGCAAAAGTTCTGAAAGGCTAGGAACCAGAAAGACAGGGGCATCTTGGCAGGAAGAAGGGCAATAGTAAAACCAGGAAGGCAGGCAGGTTCAGTTTTCCTTCCCCATTGTTGTTCTCTTGCAAGACAACTGTGCTGTAGGAGTGTGTACCACCCAAGGAGCAGAAGCAGGATATGCGGTATCTCTGGAGGTAAGGGGGGTCCTGTGCCTGCACTAGGCATGCCAAAATCTCCCCACCTGAGCCACCTTGCTCCACTTATCAGATAACACATTTGTTAAATGAGTGCACTGGAGAGAACAGGGTTGGCTGATCATTATTTCAGGCACTTCATTTAATGCTTGTCCCGACTTATAACGGGCAGCCTCCATATAGTCATAACTTGAAGACTACCTGTATGCATCATTGGGGAAACAATATTTGGTCACTTTCCATTTTTTCCCCTCTCATTCCTATTTTTATATGATACAACTTCGCAAAAAATATTATGGGTTGGTCTTTGATTGAATATAATTCGGTTTTATTTTTGCCTATCTCATTGGCTCTTCTTTTAAGCATTTTTTGACATTTTATCTTATTTGATAATAGATCTTGTTGTTCTGCATTTCCTATAAACTCTTCTTTGCCTTAACAGTTATAGACATATGACTCCACAATTTACATTCCTCCTTCAAATCAATATAGCAGTCATGATTTTCAAATTAATGTAAATTCTATCATTTTTAAAAAAGTTTGAATGGATACCTGCTTTAAAATCAGATGATATCCATGAAGCAACTTTTTCAGATACCAGCTACACTGAATCCTGCAGAAATAAAAAGTTTTCATGATTAATTAAACCTAACATTCAACCTAACATTCAAATGAAAAAGATATATATTTTTTGTAGTTTGGAAAGAGATAAAATACACTAGTCCATCATTATTTTTAGTACTTTGCATCTTATATGTTAACATCAATACTGTACTTTACAACTGGAAATTTCCATTATGTTTATAAATGGAGAAACACATCTCGATGAAATGTTGTCATACAGCACTTGTAAAACTTCTGTAAAGTTAAAACTAATCCTCGATTTACGACCACAAATGGGGCCAGAATTTTGGTCATAAGTCAAGGTACTCACATGATCTGACCCAATTTTTCAACTTTCTGAATTGTTGAATCGTGCATTTGTTAAGGAATCCCGTCATGTATGATTCTGTGACAGTGGAGGAGGAGGTTGTGACATTTTATGACAACTAAAAATGCTTTACAGGCCATAAATTCCCTTTCTGAGTCTATCATGACTTTAAACAACCAGTTGTAAATTGAGAACTACCTATATATGATATATTTAATAAATTTATGCTTTGGAAATTAGTACGGATGTGGAGTGTGATGGATCTAAAGCTGAAAAGGTACTTCATAGAGATCATGGGAAACTTGCAATGGCAATACTGGAGCTTCATAGTGGACATGGACAAGCTGTCAGTGTCTTCTTAGCTCAAAGGCTTATTTTTCTGCAACAGGTACAGTATGAGGCCCATGCCTACTCCAAAGTACTCTTTTGGCTTGGATCTGAAGCACTATAAATCTGTAGAAGTAATGCAAACTTTATAGGTTTTTGAAAACTCAACTATTTTATTGCATTTTATTTCAATAACTTTCATTTTCATACATTAAACTTTGCAAGAACAAATACTGTTAAAAGTATATTGCAGTATATTGCAACCAAGGGCTCTTACAAAGAACCCTTATGAAGCCTTGCTCCTCCTGTTTGTTCAATTGAAACATCTGGTATAAGAAATGTTGCAGATAAGTGCTATGTTCATGGCCCATTGTTTAATTTTATTTATTTATTTTTCACACTTTTTAACTCCCTCAGAGATGCTCTGGGCAGTGTATAATTTAATCAATAAAATTAATTGAAATTGGTGTATATTCTTAAACACTTTTTGCCTGTGAATCCAAAATATTAATCTTATTTCACACAGGATTTAAAACCTTCATATGAATAGCTATCACGTTATAAGAATTCCACAAATTGATTGAAGAAATCTAAAGCAGGTAGAGATACTGTTTTCCAAGTTTTAACAGAGAAGACTGATCTGAACGTGGATTTAAAAATAACATGCTAAAATAATATGGAAAAGGATGTTACAGTGGACATAAAAAAGTAATGTCTTCATAATTAAAAGGGATTATATAAATAATAAACCAAGAGAGTGATGTGGAACATTTTTCTTTATTGGAATTACAAAGAGGCTTCTTAAAGCTTTGAAGAATTTTGTGAAAAGGGACAAAGAATGAATGAAAAAAAGTTCTAAGACAATATTTGAAGGGATTAAAGATCAAGACTGTTAATAAGGAATATAAAGTTAGTTTATTTGATCAAGGTTAAAATAGTTATCTCTGGTAATCAATGAAATTTTGCTAATCAAGATTGAAATGACAACCTTTTAAGATCTGTTAAGCTATTAAGTTTTTTAACAGATGGAATATAGGAAGAAAAGATCATTTGTTTTAAGAAAATTAATTCTTAAAAATATTAAAATTATTTATACTTGTTGTGAATAGGAAAGTTATTTCTTTATATAGTTCTTTTCCTTTTCTTTACTATATTATTTTTGTTTCTTTTTCATTTTTGTATTTTTTTATTCTTATTTTTTAGTTTGTATTAACTTTTATCTTTGCAATTGTAGTTTTAATAAAATTACTATTTAAAAAAGCCATGCCAGAAATTGATTTTTGGCTTTGCTTCGGTATAATTTTGTAGAAGTCAATGCCCCCCAGATTTATTTTATGTAGCATTCCTTATTTTGTCAGGGGCCTTACATTTTACTTAGTAAATGAATTCTAAACGCAACATTTTCCTAAGGAAGTTGGCATCAAATCACAAGTAGGAACTGACACAAGTGTGTAAGTCTTTGCAAATAGAAAAAGATTACTCACGCAGATGAAAAGAAAAAGAAGGCCAAAGTTTGCTCCATATATAGAAAAGGCGGACTGAGACCAATGAAAAAGATAAAGAGACCTAAATTTAAAAAGGCCAGGCTTTTTCTTCCTCCATCTAACCTCCTAGAACAAAATAGCACGTTAAAGCCTGCTTTCCCCCAACACCTTTCCTCCACCTCACCCTGAATCTGATATATCAATGAACAAATGGTGATAACAATGTCAGAATTTAGAAGAACTCTACCTTTGAAAACTCTTCAGACATTTCCTCATGCCCTATTTTCCCCAATGGTTCCCATTTCCTTTCCTTAAATAAGGATGCTGAGTTTTGTTACAACTTAATCAAATTTTAGATGCTCAATTCTGTGCATATTTATAAAACTTTAAAATTAAAAAGCCATAAAGCCAAACTTGGGCTGATCCTTAAACTTCTTGCACACAGTGTAAAGTATGACTCAAACAGCATGGCTGTTTTGAGAAGTGAGACACACAAGTTATCTTATGAGTCAATCTGGCAAGAGTAATGATGCAGTAACGTGGGGCTTGACTTGGTAGGAATATCCATACATTAATGCAGAACTTATCAAGAACTTACAGAGAGATTATCTGAAAAATGAGTGCATCTTGATGTAATAGATACATCATACAAATAACATGTGCTATGAAACAGAACATCGTAGTGCATATCTTACTGTCAAGTTGGAAAAGGAAGAAGTTGTTTTCTTGGGAGCATTGAAAATATTTTTGTTTTCTAACAGTCATTTATTACCTGAGTATAACTTCAGTTTGATTGATTCTAAGACCATATAAGAAAACTAAGATCATGGCATCCGGCCCTCTCAATTCCTGGCAAATAGATGGGGAAGCAATGGAGTAGTGACAAATTTTATTTTCCTGGGCGCCAAGATCACCACAGATGGGGACTACAGCCAAGAAATTAAAAGACGCTTGCTCTTGGGGAGGAAAGTTATGGCAAATCTGGACAGAATACTAAAAAGCAGAGACATTACCCTGCAAACAAAAGTGCATATAGTCAAGGCTGTGGTTTTCCCAGTTGCAATGTAAAGTTGTAAAAGGAAGGCTAAGCACCAAAGAATTGTGGCCTTTGAACTATGGTGCTGGAGAAGACTCCTGCGAGTCTCTTGGACTGCAAGGCAATCAAACCAGTCAGTCCTAGAGGAGATCAACCCTGACTGCTCTTTAGAAGGCCAGATCCTGAAGATGAAACTCAAATACTTTGGCCACCTAATAAGAAGGATGGACTCACTAGAGAAGAGCCTAATGCTGGGAACAATTGAGGGCGAAAGAAGAATGGGACAACAGAGAATGAGGTGGCTGGATGGAGACAGTGAAGCAGTCAGCGTGAGCTTGAATAGATGGTAGAGGACAGGAAGGCCTGGAGGAATGTTGTCCATGGGTTCGCAATGGGTCAGACACGACTTCACAACTAACAACAAGACCAAATACATCTTTCTAGTTATATTTCTGTAGTTCCAGTCCTCAGAATTATAAAATATTTCACTTCTATAAATTGCATTAAGTGTTCTCAAATGATGACTTGATTAATTACATTTGAGTTAACTCAGGGGTGTCAACCTCAATTTCATTGAGGGCTGCGTCAGGGTTGTTTGACCTCAGAAGGCCCAGGGGGGAGCATGGCTGGGGTGGGCATGACACAGGACTGCACTTTTACACACATAGTTTTATACACTTATAAAAATAGAGAGGTGTACATTTCTGTGATTGTTTTTTAAATACTTATTTGATCTACTTGATCACCTTATGAGAGACCAGATCAAGAAACTGACTCCATAGGAAGACTAGAACTATAAATAATTGAGATAGGCTATAGTAGCAGAATCCAGCAAGCCTGAAAGATAAAATATTTTACCTTTCCTCCCTTTTATAACCTTCAAGGATGGCTTCCTGTAGCACTCCACAGGCCCCATTTTGGGCCTGGAAGACTTCCTGCAGCACTCTGGTGGCCAAAACCGGTTATGGGGGGCACAGCCTACCATGGCCCATTTTTGCTAGCAGAGGCACCGTGGGCCGGTCCTTTGCTATTTCCAGGCCAGCCCCGCGGGCCATATCTAAGCACCTGCAGGCTGGATGCAGCCCACAGTTTGATACCACTGAGTTAACTAGTATCAAGATCAACTACCGTGTTTCCCCGAAAATAAGACCTACCCCGAAAGTAAGACCTAGCACTATTTTCTAAGACCTACCCCGAAAATAAGACCTAGTGTAAATCTCCAGTTCCAGGAAGACTTCAGGGAGCAACCGTGCACCCGCGAAACAGCCCCCCCTACACACTCACACCCACTATTTGGCACCACAAATATATAAGACCTACCCCGAAAATAAGACCTAGTGTGTTTTTGGGAGCCAAAAAAAATATAAGACAGTGTCTTATTTTCGGGGAAACACGGTATTAACAATTCAGTCACTAAAATTGATGACATATTGGAAATATCTTCAAGTCAAATTAATAATCATTCCTTCCCTTGTAGGAAAATGAAATGATTTTGAAATGAAAACAGTATGTAAAGCAATTATGCTCCTCACCCAGCATTTTTCAACTGACCATCCATTGGTAACAATATCCTTATGTGAAAGTCTCTTCCCTGGAAATACAAAATCACATTAGGCATAATATTTTCAGATACATGTATTTAGCAAAGCCTACATGCTTGAGCATATCAGGGATTTTTAAAGTAGGTTCTAATATTGATTTTTTACATTTTTAAATGTAATTTGCATTTAAATTCATCTATTTAAAGCCTACACAATATATATAATAAAACTGACACTGTGGCACTAAATTGTCAATATAAAAGAATACAGATTATTTGCTCAACAAGAGACAAATATAGGAATAAATGGACCTTCAGACTTCGTATAGGTTTCCTACATATGATTTGATAAAGGAAAGACATGATTAAAAAGAAAAAAGAAACTAGGAGCAAAACCAAGATTTTTTAAATAGTCAATACTGATTAATATAACCCATACAAAGTTCTTTCGGGAATTGTCCATAATTTTTAATAGTAGGAATGGGGTCCCAGGATAGAATAAGAAAGTGATCAATTCCAGACCTGAGCATTTTACAGTCCATGGGCTACATCCAGGCCTTTGACTCGCCCTGTCTGGCCCACAGTGCAGTGGGGGAGGAAAGGGGCAATGGCAGGACAGTGGCCATCCATGACAGTCCCAGCTTCTCTTTAAAACTAAAGGTAGTCTTCAACTTACCATTCTTTTAGTGACCATTTGAAGTTACGACACTGAAAAAGTGACTTATAACCAGCGTTCACACTTACAACTGTTGCAGCATCCATATGATCACATGAACAAAATTTGGTGGCTTGGCAACTGGCTTGTATTTATGACATTTGCATCAGTGGTAGGATTCAATATTTTTTACTACCAGTTCTGTAGGCATGGTTTCGTGGGCATGGCAGGGGGAAGCATACTGTAAAATTTCCAGTCAGAAGTGGTATTTGCCTGTTCTCCAAACTATTCAAAATTTCTGCTACTGGTTCTCCAGAACTGGTCAGAACCTGCTGAATACCACCTCTGATTTGCAGGGTCATGTGATTTGTTACCTTTCCAGCTGGCATCCAGTAAGTAGAATCAATGGAAAAAGCCAGATTTGCTTAACAGATGCATGATTCACCTAACAACTGTGATGATTTGCTTAACATCTTTTTCATCGCACAGCAAGGCACAACTTATTTAATAATTGCCTTGCTTTGCAATAGAAATTTCGGGATCAGTTGTGCTGATAAGTCAAGGCCTACCTGTAATCATTCCATTCAAGAATGTTTTTTTTTAATTCCAGCAGCCTATTTGTTTATCAAAAATAGCTTTCAGATTCTGAAGAAAGATACATAATGCTTAAATGTGATTAGTTGGAGATTAAACTTTATTTTATTTCTTATTCTCCTATAAGTTTCTCTCATATAACTAATATAATTATAATTTTGTCTTGTTTTCCTAGTTATATACATTTGTAAAGCTTCTAATTCCCACAAACATCCATATACCTCTTTAATATGGCTAGCTCCATTTTCACTGTATCAACATTTATTCAGAGATTGAATATGAAAGACTAGTTTGTATCTCAGAAAATATAGTTGACAACTTAGAATTACATTATGTGCTCAATAACACTTGAATCTACTATTTAAACTCATGTGTTAATATTACAGGTTATGGACTTGAAAACAAATACAGAAAATGTATAAAATCCTGCCATTTCAACTTGGTGCACTCCCATAAAATCACTAAAACTAAAATGTTTGTTTTCTAGTATAGTTCATAAAGCTCTAATTTGTAAAACGATTAATGCCAAGTGTAATGATTAAACTTTTTTTTCAACATTTCTACAAAATACTAAATTTCAAGAAACTGTCACAAAGTAATTGGAAGTACAGAGAAGCATAATTAATGTATCCTATAGCCTTTAGTTTAGTAATATATTGTAACTATTATATTTAAATAGCCTTTTTTGAAATAAAAAGCAGATGTAATTGTGAATTGCAAAGGTCAAATAACTATAATTTGGCATATTACTTCTTTAAAAATCTATAAACCCTCCCCAATTTTACTGGAAAAATAAATGTATTGTAGATTTAAATGATAAATGGGCAGTAACTTTAAAAATATTAAATGGGGAGAGAATATTTCTTCCCTTTTCCCCAATTGTTCTTTGCAAACAAGTATATTTTTCCAAATGTATTTTTTGTAAGCTAGAAATAAGATGGTTTAAAAAATGAGTGATGCAAATGCTTTTGAAAAGTAGAAAGAAAATACAATAAAAGTAATGTACGCTTAAATAATACTCTTTTCTCCTATGATAGGACATTCTCCCAATGATAGGAAGTTATTTTTCCTTGATACTATTTCTGCTAGCAGTCGTTTCCCTAGGGCTGTGATTCTCAACCTCAACCACTTTAACTTGCAGAACACTGCTGTAGGATACAGGTAATCCTCAACTTACAATGGTTTGTTTAGTGACCGTTCAAAGTTATGACTGAAAAGTGACTTATGACCATTTTTCCCACTTACAACTGTTGCTGCATCCCAGTCACGTGATCAAAATTCAAATTCTTGGCAACTGATTCATATTTATGATGGCTGCAATGTCCTAGGGGATCATGTGATCCTCTTTTGTGACCTTCTGAAAAGGAGAGTCAACGGAGAAGCCAGATTCACTTAACATCTGCAGTGGTTTACTTGACAAGCAGTCATAAAATGGGGCAAATTCACTTAATAAAAGTCTCACTTAGCAACAGAAATTTGGGGCTTGGTTTTGGTCATAAGTTGAGAACTACCATGATTCTGAACAAATAGGCCTTACCTATCCTGGCAGAAAATAAAAAGACTGCAGTGTACTTAATCTCGAGGACAGAACTGGAAAGCTAACTTTTTTTTCCAGCACTTCGAACAGCCCAAAATTTTCAGGTTGCTTACTGTATTATGTCCCAAAAGTGTCTTTTCAGGAGGCAACTGGACTTTCTTGTTTTTTCTTTGAAAACATTTTGCTTCTCATTTAAGAAGCTTCTTCGGCTGACAGGATAGTATAAATCCTTTCATTCCCCACTATCCTATCGAAGCCAAAGAAGCTTCTTGGATGAGAAGCGAAAGGTCTTCGAAGAAACACCAGAAAGTCCAGGTGCCTCCTGAAAAAGTACTTTGGGACAACCATGATCTGGATGACTGAGAATCTCTACAGACTTTTTACTATATTATGTCTTAAAATAATAAAATTGGTAAGCCTTAAAAGGGCTACAGGACTTCTCTTCTTTGATACCAGAGGTTTATTATACGACTGTCCTTCTAACAATACCTCTATTTGGTGTGTATGCCATTGGAGATGCTAGCGAGAGAAACAGGGCATTTATGAGGTATCTCTTCCACAAAAGGATGGGCACTTTCTGCAAACGAAAAGAGTCAGTGCAAGGCTTGGATATACTTCCGAAAAAACGTAGGATCACAATTCTTAACGAACACAGAAATCATCATTAGGGTGGTTTTCGGGGACCATCCTATCCCTTTCTGCCACACCACATTCTCGGAAAAGAAACAAAAAAAACACGAACGAACCGAAACCGATACTCCAACTGCTACCGCCGCCACCACCCCCTCCTCGCCCGCCCCGAGTGTTTCGGTACCTGGGCGGTGACGAAGCCCTCATAGACACTCTTTTCCCGGTTCTGGGGCAAGAGGAGCGGGCACTCGCGCAGCAATGACCCGAATCCAGTAGCCATTTTTCGGCTTGTTCCTTCCCCTTGGCCCCTAGAACGGCACACCCTGGTCCACCAAAACAAGCGCATGCGCTTCTTTTTCCTCCCTCGCCAGGAAAACACACTATTTTTATCGAGCGAAAATACTGTATTTTCTCATTAATCTCGGTTTAGCCGGCGAGAAAGCCTTGGAGAAGAACCAGGAGAAACCACGAAAAGTACACCATGCCAGTAACTGAAAGGAGGAAAGCCAATCCGCGCTCTGTTTCGAAGCGGCAACTTGCTGCTTACTCCTGATTGGATAGAAAGGCCACAGCGCCGCGCGGGAAATAACGGCCGCACCTCCGCGCGAGGGGCGGGGCTTCATGAGGTGTAAGAAGGATCGCCCGCGTCTAATTTTTGAATGGCTAGTTTCGTCCTGTGGGGGTTGTCCCTTTTTATTTATTTTAGGTTGTCTTGCGTTGAAATCAAAATGTGACTTCCGTCTAGTAAGACTTTTTCCTCTGCAAGTGCGGTAGTACTGCCATTGGGCGTTTGTCATCTTCATGAAATAAATTCGTTTTGAAGGGCCAGACTGTTGATATTTATTAGCTCTTAAAGACGCCGGCAGACTGCTTTTCGCATTAGTGAGAAAATTGCCTCGCTCATTTCAAACTATAGTATAACTATATACATAATAATGAGTACGAATAAATGGATAAATAAATAGATAGATAAATAAATGGATAAACTAGTCTTTTCAGTTATTTAAAGCATCCTATATAGAACTGCCTCACGAGAAAAGTTCGAAGCTACACAAGTAGCCTAAACTGGGCATTTCCCTTTAAATTTCTGATTATATCAATAATTTATAGTACTTATTTATTGTAACCAAAATATATTACTCATTTCAGTTGTTATGGCCATCCATGTGAAAATTAACTGGGCAGTTAACCCACCCTAAAACACTAGGTGTAAGTAGCACCTAACAGAAAATAGATAATAAAAGGCATGAAATAGTAATCAAGAATAAATATAGAATTATCAAATTGGGTAAAAGAATGGTCATACATTCTTAATATGCTGAAAATATTATATGGTGAGTATTAATAAGATATGCAAACATTCTAGGATTCACCATGTGTGGTTATTTAACAGTAAGTCAGAAGAAACAACAATAATAGAGTTGGAAGGGACCCCGAAGGTCTTCTAGTCTAACCCTGTGCTGAAGCATGAGATTGTATTATTTTGGACAAATGGCTGTGCAGTCTCTTAAAAGCCTCCAGTGATGAAGTATCCACAACTTCTTAATGCAAGCCATTCCACTACTTAATTGTTCTCAATGTTGGAAATTTCTCCTTAGTTCTAGGTTGTTTCTCTCTTTGATTAATTTCCATCCATCCATTCTTTCTTGTCTTATCTTCTGGTGCTTTGGAATGTAGGAAGTTAGCACCCACCCCTCTCCTAGAAAATTGAAATAGCCTAGGAAATATTAAAAAGGTAGAATATTTCCTCTAAAAAGAGTAGAAACTCAGAAGCAGAAACTCACCTCAGAAGTCGAAGCTCACCCCCACCTTTGTTAATCTCACCCCCACCTTTGTTAATAGGTGGGCCATTAAGGCCTGGGCCAGAATACTTTACATAAGAAAGATCTCCAGGTAAAGCTATAGCAATTGCCAAAAGCCCTTTTAAGGACATAAATCATCCAGCAAGGCTCAACCAAGCCTGGAACTCAGGACAGCCTACAGAGTTGCCCCTCATGGGAGTCTGACAACCAATTAGAATACAAGCTCCAATTCAAATCCCAACAGAGGGTGTAAAACCCAGGCACTCTCAGCACCTCAGTCCTTTTTTCTTGATCTCTTCTCACCTTGAAGCATGTGATCACCCTTCTCTGGGGCTCCAGCCCATGTGGTCCTATACACCATTAAACCTTCCAAGCAGCCTCCATGTTTCCAGTGTCTTTTTCCCCACTTGGAACTGAACCAGAAGGATATTTCTCCCATCAGGAAAATAGGTTGACCCCTTCTTTGGGGCAGCCCCGTAAATATTGGAACACTGCTATCATGTCACCTCTGGTCCTTCTTTTCACTAGACTAGATATATCCAATTCATGCAACTGTTCTTCACATGTTTTAGTTTCCAGGCACCTTTGTTGCTCTTTGCCCTCTTTCCAGACTGTCAACATCTTTTTTATAATGTGGTGACCAAAACTGGATGCATTATTCCAAGTGTGATTTTACCAAAGCATTATAAAGTGGTATTAATACTTCATGTAATCTTCACTATCCCTCTGTTAATGAAACCTAGGATTGCACTGGCTTTTTTGGCTGCTGCTGAACTCTACCTGCTCATTTTTAATGGGTGTCTACTAGGACTCCAAGATCCCTCTCACAATTACTGCTATTGAGCCAAGTTTCATTTTATCTGTATCTGTACATTTGGTTTTTCTTTCTGGTCTGAGAGGAATCTCTCCAATACTGTAACTATTGGGATTTCATTAATAAACCTTTGTTTATTATTTATCATAAGCTTCCCAACAGACAGGAAGCAACAAATGAAGCTAGGCAGAATCACATCTGATACCTGTACAATTAGCACAGCTCCCCCCCAAGGCTGTGTGCTTTCTCCACTTCTCCCTATATACCAATGACTATCTCAAACAATCCATGTATTAAAATACTGAAGTTTGCAGATGATACAACAGTGATTGGTCTCATTTGACATAACGACGAATTCACATATAGACAGAAGGTTGTACAACTTGCCTCATGGTGTAACCAGAACAATCTGAAACTGAACACACTCAAAACTGTAGAAATGGTGGTAGACTTTAGGAGAAACCCTTCCATACCACCAATATATACAGTATCAACAGTAGAGACCTTCAAATTTCTAGGTTCTATCATATCACAAGACCTAAAATGGACACCTAACATCAAAAACATCATCAAAAAAGCACAACAAAGAATGTTCTTTCTGAGCCAACTCAGAAAGCTCAAACTGCCCAAGGAGCTACTGATACAGTTTTTCAGAGCAGTGATCACCAACCTGTGGGCCAGGGACCACTGGTGGTCTGTGATAAAATTTTGGTGGTCCGCAGAGAAATGTCACCCCAAAGCACCTCCCAAAGCAATTAATCCAGGCTGCGCGGGAACACAAGGCTTGTGTTGCTTGCATTGCAAACAACACGAGGTAGTGAGAAGAGGGGGGGAACTTGCCCCACTCACCTCATGCACCTGGCCTGGCCACCAAGCTGCTTCTTTCTGCTTCTTCTGCTTTTGGCTGCATGCAAGGAAAGCAGCAAAAGTCTTTCTTTCTCTCCCCCAAATTCCACCAGAAATGAGTCTTTGGGACCCTGCAAGGTATCCTGCTCCAAGAGGCTGTGCCAGTGCAACAAGTCTCACAAAGATTCATTTCTGGCGGAGTTTGGGGGAGAGAAAGAAAGACTTCTGCTGCTTCTGCTGCTTTCCTTGCATGAAGCCAAAAGTCTCTCTCTCTCTCTCTCTCTCTCCTTCCTCCCTCCCTCCCTCCCTCTCACCCTCCCTCTCTCTCTCTCTCTCCCCCCTCCCCGAGAATGGAGCTGGAGGCAGTATCCTGCGATTCCAAATAAAGAATGATCAACCAGTAGGAAAATGGAGTGGGGAATTTTCCTGCAGACTTTTTTTGGGGGATTTTCCCAGGGTCTCTGGTCTGCGGGATTTAGAATTATGAGTTTAGTGGTCCCTGAGGTCCAAAAGGTTGGCAACCCCTGCTACAGAGGAATTATTGAGTCTGCCATCTGCATTCTATAACTGTCTGGTTTGGTTCTGCAACCCAACAAGACAGACACAGACTCCAGAGAGTAATTAGGACTACAGCAAAAACAATTACTAACAATCTGCCTTCAATCGAGTGCATGGAGTCAAGAGGGCTGTGGAAATATTTACAGACCCCTCACATCCTGGACATAAACTGTTTCACTTCCTACCCTCAAAATGACGCTATAGAGCACTGCACACCAGAACTACTAGACACAAGGACAGTTTTTTCCCAAATGCCATCACTCCGCTAAACAAATAATTCCCTCAACGCTGTCCAACTATTTACAAAGTTTGCATTACTATTACGATTAATCTTCTCATCACTCCTTATCGCCCATCCCCTCCCACTTGTGACTATATGACTGTAACTTTGTTGCTTGTATTCCTTACTATTTATATTGACTGTTTCCTAGTATGATTTGATTGCTTATTGTACCCTATGATTATTATTAAGTGTTGTACCTAATGATTCTTGATGAATGTATCTTTTCTTTTATGTACACTGAAAGCATTTGCACCAAGACAAATTCCTTGTGGTCCAATCACACTTGGCCAATAAAGAATTCTATTCTATTCTATCTTAGTGTTAAAGCCAGCAACAATCAATGTTATAAAATACCACATTCTTTTGGTCTTCTACTCATTTTAACAACAACAAAGTGTTATTATTTTATTTTATTTTATTTATTTATTGGCTAATTGCTATCCAAAGATCACAGTTCACAAAAATAAAAATATAAAATTATAATACCCGAATTAAACCACTCACAACTACAATAATTCTGACAGCAATATCCAAATTAGAATATACAATGATATAAGTCAGTTTTGCTTTCAACTACATCACAGCTTAAGGACAATATAAACTATAACCCATCCAGCAGAAAATAACAAAGATGATGAAGAGGGTTTCATACTAAACATAAAGAACCAGTTCCAATTTCCATATCAGCAGAAAAAGATGGACTAAACAGCAGCTTGCTCTCTACTACAAATATTGGTATCTGTTTCTCTAAAATGTAAAACCTTGAAATTTATGTATCTGCATATACAAAGCTTGATTTTGGCTCCCCAGAATTATTTCTTCCTGGCAAAAGTCCAATAGCAACCATATAAATCAGCTGCCTTCCACACATAAAGTACATAGGTTTTCTAATGACTCATTTATATCTCCTTGAATTATATATATGAAAAAGCCCTTACAGACATAGCCAACAATGTAAGACCAGACCAATCCATATGCTGTACTGATTTTGAAAGCCCAAAAGGATTATCTTAATCCCTTCCAAACCTTGAAAATACTTGGAGCTTTTCCAGATTGTCCAATGAAGGCTTTCTCTTCAGAAATAGCAGGTAGAAATCCTGAAACTATCAAATAAGATCTTTATGAAGTTTTGCATTCTTTTTTTAAAAAATGTTTCTGTGAATCCTTTTTCAAAACTTAGTTTTAGCATAACTTTTTTTAACCATCAAAGCTACAGTTACTATAGCTTTTCCTACCTATAATTTCCCCACCTATAACATTTTCTCATCAATATACAAATAGATAGTACTATTAAGTTTACATGTAAACATGACTAAAGATAAACAATCTTGAGAAATCCATCAAATGGATATCAAATTTTAGGAAAAAATAAGAACAAATTGAAATAATGTACAGGTGAAACTCAAAAAATTAGAATATCGTGCAAAAGTCCATTTATTTCAGTAATGCAACTTAAAAGGTGAAACTAATATATGAGATAGACTCATTACATGCAAAGCAAGATAGTTCAAGCCGTGATTTGTCATAATTGTGATGATTATGGCTTACAGCTCATGAAAACCCCAAATCCACAATCTCAGAAAATTAGAATATTACATGCAATCAATAAAACAAGAATTGTACATAGAACAATATCAGACCTCTGAAAAGTATAAGCATGCATTTGTACTCAGTACTTGGTTTGCAGCAATTACTGCCTCAATGTGGCGTGACATGGAAGCTATCAGCCTGTGGCACTGCTGAGGTGTTATGGAAGACCAGGATGCTTCAATAGTGGCCTTCAGCTCTTCTGCATTGTTCGGTCTCATGTCTCTCATCTTTCTCTTGGCAATGCCCCATAGATTCTCTATGGGGTTCAGGTCAGGCGAGTTTGCTGGCTAATCAAGCACAGTAATCCCACAGTCATTGAACCAGGTTTTGGTGCTTTTGGCAGTGTGGGCAGGTGCCAAGTCCTGCTGGAAAATGAAGTCAGCATCCCCATAAAGCTCATCTGTGGAAGGAAGCATGAAGTGCTCCAAAATCTCCTGGTAGATGGCTGCATTGACCCTGGACTTAATGAAGCACAGTGGACCAACACCAGCAGATGACATGGCTCCCCAAATCAACACAGACTGTGGAAACTTCATACTGGACTTCAAGCATCTTGCAGTGTGTGCCTCTCCATTCTTCCTCCAGACTCTGGGCCCTTGGTTTCCAAATGAGATGCAAAAGTTGCTCTCATCAGAAAAGAGGACTTTGAACCACTGAGCAACAGACGAGGTCTGTTTTTCTTTAGCCCAGGTAAGATGCTTCTGATGTTGTTTGTTGTTCAGGAGCGGCTTGACAAGAGGAATACGACATTTGAAGCCCATGTCCAGGATCTGTCTGTGTGTGATGGCTCTTGATGCATTGACCCCAGCCTCAGTCCACTCCTTGTGAAAGTCCCCAACACTTTTGAATGGCCTTTTCCTGACAATCCTCTCCAGGCTGTGGTCATCCCTGCTGCTTGTGCACCTTTTTCTTCCACACTTTTCCCTTCCACATAACTGTCTACTAATGTGCTTTGATACAGCACTTTGGGAACATCCAACTTCTTTTGCAATTACCTTTTGAGGCTTTCCCTCCTTATGGAGGGTGTCAGTGATGGTTTTCTGCACAACTGTCAGGTCAGCAGTCTTTCCCATGATTGTGATTCCTACTGAACCAGACTGAGAGACCATTTAAAGGCTCAGGAACCCTTTGCAGGTATTATAGCTTAATTAGCTGATTAGAGGGGGACACTTTGAGCCTAGAATATTGCACCTTTTCACAATATTCTAATTTTCTGAGTTTGTGGATTTGGGGTTTTCATGAGCTGTAAGCCATAATCATCACAATTATGACAAATCACGGCTTGAACTATCTTGCTTTGCATGTAATGAGTCTATCTCATATATTAGTTTCACCTTTTAAGTTGCATTATTGAAGTAAATGAACTTTTGCACGATATTCTAATTTTTCAAGTTTCACCTGTATGACAGTGGTGGTGAACCTATGGCGCGCAAAGTCCAAGCTCAGCTCCACCATGCATGCCTTCATGCCTCCTGCCAGCCAGCTGGCCATGCATGCGTGGGGCAGGGTGCATGCAGGGGTGCATGTATGCACGGGGGAGAGCCTTACATTTAACAGATAATCAGAGTTGGAAGGGACCTTGTAGGTCATCTAGTCCAACCCCCCGCCCAAGCAGGAGACCTTACATCATTTCTGACAAATGGCAGTCCAATCTCATCTTGAAAGTCTCAAGTGATGATGCTCCCACAACTTCTGAGGGCAAGCTGTTCCACTGGTTGATTGTTCTCACTGTCAGAAAGTTTTTCCTTATTTCCAGGTTAAATCTCTCCTTGTTCAGTTTCCATCCATTATTCCTTGTCTGGCCTATTTTTTTTTAATTCGTATTTATATCCTGCCCTTCTCCGGAGACTCAGGGCGGCTTACAGTTTTTGGGATACAACCCAATGCGCTCAGCAATAGCCTTCATTCCATTGTATATGCCTGCTTATTACTAAGCGGCATTTTTTACAAAGTCAGCTTATTGCCCCCAACAATCTTGGGTCCTCAATTTACCTACCCCAAGAGGATGGAAGGCTGAGTCAACCTTGAGCCTGGTGGGATTCGAGCCTGCAATAATTACAGGCAGCTGGAGCTAAGTGCTAGGCTATTTTGGGTATGGGTGTGCTTTGGGCACTCAGTGCCCAAAACATTCGCCATCACTGATATATTATATAACCAGGGTAAATGAAGAAAATGTAAGGGAGGGAGGAAAGGAAGGCAGGTTAGAAAACAATTCCAAATTCATATTTAGGGAGAAACATTTTAAGAAATGAAATAAAACAATTTTGAATTGTAAGGCTCTAATGAACAAACTAACATCTTTGAATACTAAGATGATTAAAAAGACAGTATCAGTAGGAGAAAAGTACAAGTTTAGTCTCTTTCATTTTGACTATAATTTTAATTAGTTAGGCACAAGCAGGGGGAGAATATAAAAACATCATGTTTTTCCTTTTCAAATTGCATTTTGGCTTAATTTTATGCTTTTCACTTCTTAGGTTTTTTTCTCTCTCTTTCTCACTTTGTTTTTTGTTCTGTGTAATCAGTTGATCAAAGTAAAGTGATTTTCTTTCAACCAAGTTTAAAATTCAGCATTCCGGCAATTTTCTCTTTTTTTAATTCTCTGATTCAGTCTATAACTTTTCAAATCTTTTGTCTATATACTTTCAGTGTTTTCTGGATAATCAATATAGTTTAGATGTCTGCTTCCAAAACCTGATCAACAAAGTTTCATTCCAGGACCTAAGGAAAGAATGTGTAGTAGATATTTATTTATTTTTCTCATTTATTTACTTATTTAGAAAATGTTTCACCTGTTTTTTTTAATTAGAAATATTTCCAAAGCAATTGTACAAAATAAAGACTAATGCAATTGAATTAATCCCACATGGATTACAATAATGTATTGTAACTTTCTTTCATCTCCCATCAGAGTCAATTTGTTCTCTGTGTGTTCTGTCTGGTAATGTCCATGCCTATAGGCTTCATTTTAGTTAAGGAACGTGTTAGCAATGAAAGAATCACTGGACTGGCAGAAAGTTATCCTGTTTCTGTTTTCTAGGCTACAGAGTCCAACCATATTTTCCTCCTTACTGTATCCAATATTGGCATTCCAGTCTCCAACTACAAGCAGCACATCTTTGCATGGTATGTTGAACTTGATCATAAAGCACACCATCTCCTCTTCACCATTGTTAATGTTGATGTATAAACTTGAACAACTATCATATTAATGGATTGTCCATGAAGCCTAGGTGATATTATTTGGTTATTGAATGCATTGTATTTAAGTACTGCCTTTGCTATATCTTTCTTCACTATAAAAGCAGCACCATTGCTTTATTATTGTTGTTTCCATCCTGAGTAGCAAACAGCATAATCTCCTGACTGACAGTGTCCAATTTTAGGCCATTTCAATTTGCCAATGCCTGTGAGGTCAATATGTAATAGATTCATTTCAACTTTCTCTATGTTGAGCTTTCCCATGTTCATGCTTTGTATGTTCTATGTTCTCATTGTAGTTCTGACCTTGTAGCTTTGGTTGTTCTGTTTTTGTATGGCAACATCAGCAACTAGATGTCTGAAAGTTTTCATTCCAGCTGTGTTATAAACCCATCAGTAGTCCAAAAAATCCTCAGCTTTTCCTCAGTAGGATATTAAGTGCCATCTAACTATAGGTACCCATTATACAGCATTATATCATCAATCACTTTATCTTGTCCCTTCATGTGGTTTTCTTCATACAGTACAAGAGTGGTTTATCATTGCCTTCTCTCACACAATATGAAATGATGTCTTTGCTATTGTCACTAAATTGATCATTTGCCTCCAGCATATTGCTATGTCTTTGCTGCTCAATATATGTACCTTTTTGCTTTAGCTTGGCAACTGGGATGACCTTCATGGTTTAGTGACCCTGCTGGAAATACACACTTTTGGCATACACACCCAATGCCTATTGCACTTTTCTCCCAGGATCGCACATACACAGTCCTCGTGATGACATAGTATAACAGGACTTGGGGGAACCTAATCACAATACAGTATGGTATTGAGTACAGTACAAATACATTTTTACTAAATTTGGGGTTAACTTATTTGTTGGATATCTAGCTATTAAACATCTCCAGGTTCAAATAAAATATTTGGCAATATTTTTCTTTAATATTTCATACCCTCCTTCCCACATGCACACCCTTTTCTTTTGAATATTTGGGATTATTGACATTTTTTTCAGAGCTAGGAGCTAACTAAGGATACTCAACAGTATTGTGTCTTCCTGATGCGGTGGCACAAACCTTCAAAGATAGTCTGTCATCAGTGGAGGTTTTCTTTTTCTAATCCAAAGGGAGAAATCCCTGTATGTTTTAAATTTTGATTTAGAATTGTGATGAAAGATCCTGATATGCAGTACTCAAAGGCCTTTTCCTTAATGAGCAGATTAAGAAAAATATATATACATCTACATTAAATGGTGATATTCACTCAAGTTTGCACTGAGAAATCTTTTTACTTACAAAACTGAATTGAAAACACTACATGCATAACTAAAAAACTAATTCCACACAACTGCCTAATCACTATCTCTTCTCTCTGGTGATTATGATTAGTCTTATGATCCTTTCTCCCACTGAAAACTGTTAGTAAAAACAAAAACAAAAATGAAATAGAACTTGCTGAAAACCAAGGCTGATTACACTCCTATTTATTCTTGCTCTATCAACCATAAAAAGACGCAACTCCAATTGCCTCAGCAGCCTTGCCCACTGAATTTTTTTCCCAATGAGCCACTACAATAGCACTACAGTAACACTATGGTGGATCCCTGTGAACCACTATATTAGCACTAAGCAGATCATAAATTAGATAGATAGACAGATGGATGGACGGGATGATATACTGTATACTAAGATAGAGCCAGAAAATGGAAATTTGTGGAATATCACACAATATATGCCCTGGTACTAAACATTCTACTCTCTTGGCAGTGGTCTTAAAGGCTCAGCTAGAACTCTAATACAATGTTTCATTTTCATTTTCCATCAAGAGAGGTATATAAAAAGCTTCTTTGCTTGCAAAAAGCTGCCCTAAATACCAATCATTAGATTAAAAATACCTGAAAGCCAGAGTTACAAATCAGGCAGGGTGCCAGAGCACCTTGAGGAATTAAAGTAGTTAAAATGCAGTGATAACTATTAGCAGCCAACTCTTGCTCATAAAGTGAAACCCTTTAGCAGAGAGGTCATTTAAGCTCTCCAGAAAAAGCACACCCAGGAAAAGCAATCCTTAGACCCATTTGCACCACTTAAAGATACCAGCTGGTCTTACTCACCTCACAAGATATCCTAAGGAAATCATCCAGATTTAAGGAAAGGTCACATGCCCCCCAGAAAGGCAGTAAAATAAATCAGTGCCAAGCTTGCATCCTGCCTCTTGGAAGTATACCCCAAAAGGACAGTGCCAGATACCACTAAAGCAGTGAAGGAAGACCCACTCCTCAGACAAAGAAACCATGAGGCAGTAAAAAATTCAAACACAATACAAATAATTAAATCACAACAGTAGCTGTTGCTTGTTGAAGCTGAATAGGGAAAATTATCCCATCAATAAACATAGGATTAAATGTCACCAAGCACAGAATTAGCCTTCACCAAAAACCAGTTTTACACCAAAACTCAGAAAAGGTATGTAAAATCACGTTTGAATGTCAATCTTTCTAGCTAGCCAAGAAGCCTTGCTGAATGTCACTCATCTTGGTTCCCTGTCATTAAAAGCTTCTTTCTGACAGCTCTGCTTCATTATTCAATTATTTCTTCAAAGTAGTGATTATCCAGGGAAGTATTTCTTCCCAACAGCAGTATAAAAAGGATGAGGGAAAGTCACACAGTTCTCTAAAACAAGTCAATTCAAAGGTTGCTAATAGCTGAAAAGCAGTTAACAGGCATTTCCAAACATGATTACAAAAGGAAGTATGCAAACCCAGGGTCCTTAAGGGTATTGACTGTGGGTTGAACAAGATAGCTATTTTCTCATCTCCCAGAGCTCTAAACCTGCTGGAGACCACTGTCTTGCAGTTTCCTGGTGAGAGACAACAGTATGGAGTACTTGTGAATGAGCTCAATCCTCTCAATGTCCAGAGACAAATTACAAAGAGCCAGTCTATCACTGATTCTTCATGCTACAGTCTTCAGATTGCCATTTCCTCCCCAGAAGTCCCCTATTTTGACATATGTGGTGGGACTATAACTCCCAGAAATCATAGTCGGCATGGATAAAGGACATATGGACTGGGAATTCTGAATGTGCTAGTCCCACCACATCTGGAAAGCACCAGGTTGTGAAAAGATGGCTTAGCATATGCCCAGTATACAACACCCAGGTTGGAACTCCAATGGTATCAAGATTCATCTTGCATTTTGGCACACATCATTGTGGAAATCTGCGCCATCTGCATTGGGTTTGAATACACTGAATTCTCAGTAGTATTCTGAACAAGACAGGAAAAGTCTCAAAGTCTTGCTATAATCCTTCAGTTTGCTTTGTTATCCTTGGATTTAAATACTTGCCTAGCTTTGAATTACGATTTGATTTCTTTAACTATGTCAAGGCAACCTTGGGTTATAGTCACTTGTATATTAGATTTTAGCTCTGGATTTGTGATATCTGAGATATGAAATGGTCAATCAGCCAGGCAAAAATAGGTAGTTCTTGTAAATATTCTAGATTTTTTTTGCCATGCCAGTTCTGGAAGAAATGTTATTTCCCCTTTATTTCCCTCAATACATTAGTTTCAGAATGATGAAATGAATGTAGATTGGTTTAGGTTTCTAATATAGACACTTAATTCTGATGCTGATCTGCTAAACCCATATTCAGATGCAATTTATTTGAATATATCCCTCACACGTATATTGCATTTTGCTATTACTTTATCTCTGGGGATCACACTTTGCTTTCTCAAACAGCTGTTGTGAGGAAGCCCAGAATTCTGTATATTTACTATAAAGATTAGCCTCCCAAAACTCTTGGTCTGCATCCAAAATGAGGGAAAAGTTTTTCATATTTGGAGTCTATACACGAACCCTTCAAACATATTCTTAAGCTGCAAGTAGTTTCCTTTCATGCACCATTTCTGTCCTTGTGCTTTTGAACTTTAAAAACATTTGGCTTTCTTGGTTTTATAATAAAGACCAGTTGACCATCTGATTTCATTTGATAACATCCAATTTTACCATCTGTTCAAACTTAACTTTTGCTTTCTCTCTCATCAGCTGTGGAACTTTACATGGCACATATACTTTTGTGAAAATGTTGGAACCTATAAAGCTGCTATATTTTTCTTTCCCCTACATAGTTTGCCAGTAAAAGCTATCATCCTAATATTTCTGGTAGGATATTTTTCATTGAAACTATTTTAGTAAGACTGTGTGTCAACCTTTAACACATTTATTTGTCATCCATGAATATATTTCATATTTTAAAATAGTTTTATATAAGCATGCCAGTTGAATATTGATCAAAGACATTCATGGGGTCAGATCTAAACTTGTTCCTCCATAAATAGAACTGTTTCTTCTCTTCTTGGAGGAACCAAGTTGCAATGGAAACTTTCTGATGAATGAAATCTTTGGGTTTTGCAGATCGAGTCACCTATGTCCTGTTTTCTTTAGCATGTTTCTGCCTAAGCTGCACCAAAGAGTCCTAACCAGATAGAAGATTAACAGAGAGGGCAATGACAATTTAGGCAATGACGAATATTGCCACACCATCTGTCCAGAGTAACAAGCTCCAGAATGTGTCTGAGCATTTAGTTCTTTGTTTTATAATAATTATTTTCAAAATGAGTTGTCCAATACTGTGGGATTCTACGGATGAATTCTAGGTATTTGCTTTTTTCCAAGGCAGATTTTTATTTTATTTAGTTCAATACTGACTGCTACCATGTTTCCCCGGAAATACAACATACTCTGAAAGTAAGCTCTAGCTTGACTTTTACACTTGCGCCCAATGTAAGTCCTACCCCCAAAACAAGCTCTAGTTAAGACCCCGCCCACTCAGGGATACACGGGTAAAAATTAAGCTAGGGTGGGGATGCGGGGTAGAGCTGCCTTACTTTCCAGGCCACACACATCCTGACACCTGCCTTGCCTTGCCAGCCCACTTCTTCTGTGGCCGCTTGTCACCGCTTATGCACGTTGCCCCCATTCTCCATTTCGCTATCAGAGGCCCTTCAGGAAAGGCCTCTGCAGCTAATAACAGAGCTCTGGATCAATCCATAAATTTGAAAAATAAATACATAAATACCATGTGACAAAACATCATTAATGATTCCATTAGGGGCTGTATTGGGAGCAGATGATCAGAGTCTTCTGGCTCAAACACAGATCCTTTTCAGGAAAGCTCTGCAGTAGTGAAAACATTTATGGAATCAGGAAGCAATCATTTATAAGGTTATCATGATATATCTATTTATAAAACAAATTAACTATGTGCAAAAGATCTATACACAAATATATTGATCTGGGATGGCGCAGTGGTTAGAATGCAGTACTGCAAGCTACTTCTGCTGACTGCCAGCTGCCAGCAATTCAACAGATCAATTCTCACTTGCTCAAGGTTGACTCATCCTTCCAAGGTTGGTAAAAAGAGGAGTCAGATTATTGGGGTCAATATGCTGACTCTATAAACCACTTAGAAGGGACTGTAAAGAACTATGAACTGTATTTAAGTGCTATTGCTATATTCAAGGATTAGCTAGTTTCAGGTAATCTGCCCAGGCACTGATCAAAAAAATGTTCCAAGCAGGAGGTGGGGGGGTTGGGGTTGGGGGTGTAATGGAAAAACATAATATTGGTAGGTGTATCTAAGGAAGTTAGGAAGGGACTGGTACTTTTGGTAGGATACCACTTGGATATGTCTTGCTTGAAGCCAAAATCATTGGTGATGGTTAAGGGAATGGACAAATGGGATGTCATTTGGGATGATTAGAGGTTTGGAATACAGGTCATGCAGAGGAGGACAAAGAGGCATAAAGCACATTAGCATTGCCTTCTAACCCCAAAAGATACCTCCACTTTTTATAAAACCAGGTTCTGCCACCTATAGCCCACCTGCAGAACTTCCTGAAATATAACAAGTTTATTTTGTATTTGGAAATACATACATTTTCAATGTTGTGTATACCTCTATAACAAATGTACACATCATCTTTTATCAGAAGTATTGCAAATACACAGATTAAAAAGTGCTTTATAGATAAGTGTAAAATCAATTGAAAAAAATAGCCCAAAGGACAATAGTTATAAGCTATTCTAAGTAATCTGTTACTTGATCCTTTTAATCAGAGATGATAGAATTTGAATCTTGGACCTTCTGATTAATGTGTTTATTTTCTTACATGTCTTACATAAATATTTTTTAGAAAAATACATAATGAATTTCATTGTTTTGGACAATGGTTTGAAAAACATAAGATTTTCAACTATTCCTACTGCAACATAAGAGACCTAAAGCCAGAAGAGTTTAGGGTGGGTTCCTTTGTTTTTACCATCCTTTGGAATAAAAATGTCTTTATCCTAAAAGGAAAATAGAAAGGAAATGTGTTCAACATATGGCATCCAAGACCATTTGATATTTTAAATCTATAGTAAATGTCATGAACAATTTTACTACCTTCTCTGCATTATATGCTTGGATCATTTGTCTTTCAAAGGACTAGTAAACCTTAATTTGCTTTAGCAGCTCTCAGTGGATTTTTATTGTTTTTTACTGCTGCCTCTCGACTCATGTAATTTGTAAAACTAAATATGAACTGCTAAACTCCATCAATCCAGTAGTATTCTTTTAATACCAATTTTTACATAATTAGCCTCCAAACTCTGTTCAATTACTGACAATTAATCTCATATATTGGAAAAGACAAGTTCATTTCATAGTGAAGAGAACCTAAAAATGGAATCCTACCTTTCTGTTAGAAAAATACATTGTGTTACGCTGAAAAAAACCCAGAATGTGTCTAAAGAAGGGCAATAACCAAAGTATTGTAGTGAGGAGACCATAAAAAGCTTCACAAAAACCTGATGAAAGGCTGAAGATGTTTGATTTGGAAACCAATTCCACAAAAGTCCTGCAAAAAAAAAACCCCCACCTGCAGGGATATGTCCTTGAAGTCACAGGGGAGCATCCAGCTCAAAAGAGGTACCTTGTACAGGTGACATACTAGTCTAAGTTCAGGATTATGTATGTGGAAAAGGCATGTATCTAAAATCAACAGGATAATCATGATGATCCGAGATGTTTTTTTTCCCTAACGAAAGCAACTGTAAAAATAATTATGTATACCACATTAATATAGAATCCATTTGTATACTATTATAGGATACATATCTTTCCTATATATCATTCTGATAAATTCTATATATCCCTCCCTGAAATATTGCTGAGTGCCAGGATCTGGGTACCTTTAAAACCTATTCACTATGAGGGTTTGAATCTTATAGAAGAAATAAATCTAGCTATGTATACCTGCTGATTTCCAGTAAGGATGAAACTAGCCTTCTCATAGTCAATATGCTTGATACTAATTTGAGGTGAATTTACATTAAGCCACACACTACCTACTTCCAATGGAACAAGATGGTCTTGTAGGCAACAGATGCCCAATCTATTCTTTGCCTCCCAGTCCCACTTATTCCTTAGGAATATTTGTAAGCCAATGTACTTCAGTTACTCAGTTGTGCAGGAAGTGGCCATTCATATTCATTTTTGATTGTAATGAATAGCAGGGTGCCAATTTGATAACAGGGTGCTGATTCTGAGATGGGAGAAAAGCCCTGCATTACAAGTCTCTTTGCATTAGGACAGGGCTGTCAAACTCCTGGCCCATGGGCTGGATGTGTCACATGCTGGCCATGCCCACACCAGGTTTAGCAAAGGGGAAAAAGTCCCGATACGTCACATGACACCACCCTGATGATGTGAGTTTGATGCCCCTCATTAGCATTAGGAGATTTCTCTTAATGTTTACACCCAGACACAGATCTACTCTTGAGCAAATGAATTCCACACAGCTGAAGATTAGATAAAATGTACTTGAAGCCTACTTTAAGAATTCACACCTCCACTTCAGTTCTTAATCTGTAACATTTTGCATAAATTTGCACAAACATTGTCTGGGTTTTGATGGTTTTTATCAGGGGATCAGACCATTGAAAATCCTCCACTTCAAGCAGGGCATCTCACCTTGCCATACTCTGGCTGAAATTAGATCAGCTATGGTATTTGCATATAACATTATTTGTCCTTATTGAGAGTAGGCCATTCAAACTCAATAAGAAATATGCTTGTTTCTTGCATAATAATATTATTATGCAGAGCCTTGGTGGTGCAGGCTATTAAACGCCTAGCACTTAGTTCCAGCTGCCTGCAATTAGTGCAGGCTCGAATCCCACCAGGCTCAAGGTTGACTCAGCCTTCCATCCTCTTGGGGTAGGTAAATTGAGGACCCAAGATTGTTGGGGGCAATAAGCTGACTTTGTAAAAATGCCGCTTAGTAATAAGCAGGCATATACAATGGAATGAAGGCTATTGCTGAGCACATTGGTTTGTGCTCCAAAAATTATAAGCCGCCCTGAGTCTCTGGAGAAGGGCGGCATATAAATATGAATAAAATAAAATAAAATAAAAAAAGAAAAATATTAAATCTAAAATGAGCAGCAATATGTTTTTTCCATACTCCTCAAACACACAGTAGAAGACAACAATAAGGAAATGAGTAAGCAAATGTGCCTACAAGGCATGATGGAAAACCTGTCATGTACTTTAAATACAGAATGAGTAAAATATAACTTTGCTCCACAATCTCATCATTGACTTGTATGATAAGATGTTTCGTGAGGAACCTTAAAGCAGCTATCTTCATAAGCTTTGCTCTCTTACACCTGTGCAGGTGTACATAATTATGATCAGCTGTGGCAAGAGGCCTAATTACAATAAATTGAGGTTCCAAATGGTTCTCTTCACCCTGTCAAAAAGATATACAATAATAAGGTAGCATTACTGAGATATAAAAAGATGCAGAAACAAAAGGCATTTCTTATGTAAAATAGGTTCATTAACTTGGGAGGTTTCTGCCTCTTGTTGAAGTTCTACTGTAATTTATTTATTTATTTATTTATTTATTTATTTATTTATTTATTTATTCGACTTATATGCCACCCCCTCTCCAAAAAGGACTCGGGGCAGCTTACAACTAAAATACAACAATAAATAAATTAATTAAAAGAATTTTAAACAAGTTAAGCCGAAATTAAAATTTAAAACCCCTAGTTAAAATAACACCAACCCAAGAGAATCAGCACAGCCCGGATTGTAAAAAGAGCCAGGTCTTCAAGTCGTGGCGGAAGGTGCGAAGATCAGGGGCCAACTGGAGCTCCAGTGGAAGAAGATTCCACAGAGTGGGAGCCGCCACAGAGTAGGCCCTCCCCCGGGTCGCTGCCAAGTGACATTGTGTCGCAGACGGCACCCCGAGGAGACCCCGCCTGTGCGCCCATACAGGGCGGTTTAATTTAAATGAAGATTTTTGAGCTCAGACCAAAGGCTCATTTAACCTGGAATCCAGTCATACACAAGACATATGCTTCCTCCAACAATGCTTTCTGTAAGAAATGAACCAAATGGTACTGACTTTCTGCTCCCCTTGGAAGACTCAATGGCTATATTTGTTATGGCTGATGGGAGCTGAAATCCAAACCATCTTTAGGCAATCATTTGGAAGGGCTGGTCTTCACCCAACAATTTTTATTTTTTAAATACATAATGAATAATAGGTCAATAGAGAGGCTTTGGAAGATATGCTGATTTGGATGGAGTTGCAATTCCCTTTAAGTATTAAATGTACAGCCTCCTGAATAGTACTTATGCTGGACAATCATATTCCAACATTGCAAAGGGACATTAGTTTTGACTTTGTCATTTGTTAGCTTTGACTTGAAAACAAGCTGTGTCCATCCTTGGAGGTGAGACACCTGACATTTCAATATAATGCAGTGGGCTCTAATTCCTTTCTTAGCACCTATAGCAAGGATTTTCCTTGTATGATGGGGGGGCTGCATTGAGATTTCTGCTTGCAATGTGTGATCAGAAACAGGAAATGTTTTCAGTCGGTGCTAGTCAGGGATACCAGTGTCAGTTAGAAAATTAGATGCTGTTTGTCAGAAGGACACAATATTCCTCCCCTGTAGGTGGTCTATGTTTCATTAAGCTTCAGATTGATGGCACCAAACAGTAATCCAAAAATGTGCAGTGGGTACATCCACCTCATTTTTCATTAACAGTGTTTCCTAAACACACTAGAAGCAAAACTATAGATTTTGTCCAGCTTATTTTTATCCTTGAAGACTCTATTGATTATCCAACATCACTGTTGGATGCTTGCTGTTTCTGTTAAAGGATGTCTGGTACATAACTAGTGTAGACTAGCTTTTTGCACAGTCTAGCCTTTTGAGCATATTGTGCAAAAGAGGGAAAAGTAGTAAAACTGATTTTAAATACCTGTTTTTTTCTAAAAAATAAATAAGCTAGGAAGTGGGATATGTGTTATTACTTCAAATTAGAGAATTCACCGCAGTGTACAGTGTGCAGTATACAGAACAGATTATTTTATTAAAAGTTTCACTGAGGATCACACAAATATGATATGTTCTTTTTGTGTGTGTATGGAATGGATTGACATAATATAACAATAGCAATAGCACTTAGACTTATATACAGCTTCAGAGTGCTTTATAGTCCTCTCTAAGCGGTTTACAGAGTCAACATATTGCCCCCAACAATGTGGGTCATCATTTCACTGCCTCGGAAGGATGGAAGGCTGAATCACCCTTGAGCCCAATCTCTTCTTCAAAGTCTTAAGTGATGACGCTCCCACAACTGTCAGAAGCCAGTCAGGATCAAACTGCTGGCAGTCAGCAGAATTAGCCATTCTAACCACTGCGCCACCATGCCTCTCTCTTATGGCTAAGTATGCTAAAGTGATGTCATCAACATTTTTACCCATAATATGAAGCTTCCAAGTTTTATAGGCACTATAAGGTGGCAACACCAGGGCAGGGGAGGAAGTGGAAAGACAGAGTATTTTTTAAAAAAATTCCACCCTTAACATTGATGTTGCCACTTTAGCATACTTAAAGAACTCCTGAATATTTCACCCCATGATCTCAGGCACAAGATTTCTTAGACCTTGTGAACAAGTCTCAGTAGTTCACAAAGATAAAAATATCCAATTAATTACACAATTAACACATCCAAAAATCCCATTAAAATAAAGGATAAAATGCAAAATATATAATAAAAGCACTCTATAAATTAAACCTATGTATCATGGCTCAAATATTGTTGAGAAGATCATAGCTTTGAGCAACTTCCAGAAAGCAGCTCAAGTGGGAACAACTGGGAGGTTATTTCAGAGGACCATTTGTCCTTGAAAACCAGCCCTTCTTCCCTAAAGCAGGGAACTACTCACAGCTTCTGTTAAATACATCAAGTTAGCTGCACTGATTTCAATGGGAAAATGTTCAGATGATTTGACACTACAGTTTATTGGACTTAATAGGTCAACACCAGGACTTTGAATTGCACCCAGAAGGCTACCGATGACTAATGCAAAGCCCACAGCATTGGTGTAATGTACTTCCAGTGGCTAACACACAAGTCATTGGGCTTAGAAGCAACTGCAGTTTCCAAGTGGTCTCCCTAAGGCAGAAGCATCTAGAGCAGTGGTGGCTAACCTTTTTGGGCTCCTGTGCTAAAAATTATGCACGCGCTTGCACTCTCATGCCAGCACCCAGAAGGCAATGCACACGCCCCCCCATGCCCCCTGTGCATGCATGTGCAATCCCTCCTCCCCACCCCCTTACCTGCACTGTGCCTCCCAGCTGATTTTCGGCCCGTTTGAGGCCTTTTTCAGCCTCCCAGAGGGTTGAGGAAAACTTCTGCAGGCTTTGCAGGCCAAAAAATGGATCCATTTCATCACTTCCAGTATTTCCAGAAATACAGGAAGTGACAAATGGGCCTATTTTTTGGCCTGCAAAGGTTGCAGAAGCTTTCCTCAAGCCTCTGGGAGGCTGAAAAAGGCCTCAAACGGACCAAAAATCAGCTGGGAGGTGCGCACATCTACAGTGAGGTAAGTTTGCCTGTGGCTCGCATGCTGGCACAAATGGCTGAGTGCTACCTGTGACACATGTGCCATAGGTTCGCCATCACAGATCTAGAGTGTGTTGCAGCAAACTAAATTGCAGCAAACTAAATTGCAGCATACTATTATGAGAGCATGTAGATTGTTGTAGCAAGATCCTTTCATTCCAGGTAGAGTTGAAATTGGTTCACCATCATAGCTGAGCAAAGATCCTCCTGTTGCTATTTTAGTAGGAACTAGTTGCTAGGATCCCTGACATTCCAGTTTGTTTTTTAAGGTTAGTGCCACCACATCGAGATACCACTGGAGCAGACAGATAACCACAACAATTAGTAAGTCTGTATTACCAAGATTCCTTTCAAGCCTGCCATGTGCCATCCAAATCTTTTCAGTCTCTAGGCACAAGGACAGGACTTCAGTGGCATTAGCAGCTGGTGTGGAGTAGTGGTTTAGAGCTGAGCATAATGAAGGAGGTTTTCATCCTTAGCAATCTCTCTTATTTGTGTTAGCACTACTTCCAATGATAGCTTTGACTCAAAAACTTCTCTCCTTCTTCTAAAGCCACCTGAATTCCAAATATTCCTAACATCATCCTGACAGAAGCCAGAGAATATTTGTTTTCTACTCCAGGATTTTCAAAGAAGCAGCTAAATCATGCCTGATATTATTAACTGAGGATTCAGCTAGAGATTATTTTTGAATATCAGGCTAGTAATGTTTTTTTTGCGGTGTTCTAGAAAATGACATATTTGCTTTACAAGGGATGATAGTCCTCTTTTTACAAGAGAAACAGAAAACCAAAGCTTCTGATTGTATAATTTCCAAACTGGTATCAAGAAAAGCACCCTTTAATTTGTTGTATCTGGAATCTCAATGTGTTAATACACAAGAATTCCAAGGAATTTTCTCCAGTTTTGTACTATTGGCAACATATGTTATCATCATGAACACCAGAGCCCTGAATATGATTTTACATTACCTTGACAGAGGGGCCCATGATAACCAAGAGTCATTTATTTCCACAGAAACAATGGTAACCATGTATGACATCCAGGGATAGCTGCCGGAATGCAACAATGTTATTTTCTGATAAGGTAGAATACAGTTGTAAATCACAATTTTGTTGTAGGCAGCAACGGGAAGAGTTGTGGGGCAGGCGATGAAAAGATACAAGTTCTCATGAGCACAAATCCGAAAAGGCTTTTTGTTTCCTCAGATCAAAGACTCCTGCCCTTTGATTTAAATGTGTGCTAAAATGGAGAAAGCTCCCACTTAAGAACTATAAGCAATGTTGTGAATATATACCTATTTGTGAATTCAAATTCCATTCCTTGTCTGCAAGTTCAACAGAGTAGTGAAATAACACAGAAATTTTAATATATAATATAATATAATAATAATAATGTGTTTTGCTCCGTCTCCTCTAAATCATATTCCAAATTCCAAATTGCTCCTCAGTCCTTTGCATTGCTGATTGCGGAATCTTGGTAAAACAAAAATAAGTGTGTCAAAAGATGGTAATAATGAGGTCAGAGCCCCAAATTCATCCTGGCCCATTTATTTTGTCAGTCAGATCAGGAGACATAAACTTGTCAAGTGATTCATACACTTCCATTTCTACCTTTTATCTCTTTCAGAACTTCTGAGTTTTTTCTCGCTGTATTAGTCACAATCACCCATTTGTTTATCACCCACTTTTTTGAGATGGGATTTACCTAGAATAGTAATCCTTTTCCCTCAGGCACCAGTCTCTAATAAGTGAAGAGGAAACCCCGTCTCCCTGCCTTGCATTGCTCAAGCCTTCTTTTTCCATCTCCTTTTATAACTGATGTGATTCAGGATAATTGCAGAAAAAGATATCCATTCCAGCTTTTCCCCATACTTCTCAACTTTTCATTTATTTCAGAAATAAACTTATTGATAGGGAATTTCCTTCCAGCAGTTGGAAAATCCATCAAATGCTGATTTTTGAGGAGCAGGAGGCATGCATTTTCTGCCATAGCTCCTGCCCTCCAGAACAAACCCCCTGTTGAGATTAGGATGGCACTGGTACTACTGGCCTTGAAGACCTCTTAATTAGGCTACAAAACTTATATTTAAAAACAATTTCTTTATTTCCAGCTTAAATTTCAGTTCTCAAACATGATGTATCAATATGCAAGGAAAGTCATTAAAGACTGATGGTTTATCAGTCCAGGAATAGTGTTAAAGAAAATAAATCAATCCTATGACTAATTAATTTTTATGGACCTTAAACCCTTGTCTATATATTTAAATTATATAAAGAAAGTTGAGCCCAGATGATTTCAAATCAACATTTATTGTAACAAGCAGTTTAAACAAATAAATATTCAGAATGAATATTACCAATGTCCTCTTTCAAGTTTTCTCCTCAGGTCTTCTTAGTTTGACAACTGCCTATGCAGTTGGGGTTTCTGTGTCTCCTCTGTCTCAGAAATATAATAAAAATAGTCTCTAGCCTAGGAATGTCTTTTTCCTTTGCAGCTTGAGCTTTTCTTGAGGTTTCTTGAAGCTGTCTGCCTATGCAGCATAGATATCTTGAGAGACTTCTTTAGAGACGGGACAGCCTGCCTATGCAGCTATAATGATATCAGAAACCTGAAACCTGAGGTAAATGGCAGTTGGGCAGCCCCTTTTATAGTGCAGGGGGTGTGGTTATTAAAGGGGCGTGGTTATTAAAACCAGTACTTGGCATGTCATGCTGCACTGCCATTGGTTGATTTGACTTTTCAAATCTAAACATTGTAAAGTGCACAGCACATTGGAAATCTTTCCAACAAATAGCATGTCATTTTTTCTAGATGGAATTAAAAAAACCTCTCCTATTTTTACAATTCAGCCTTTTTATTGTCCATGTTGGTTAGGCTTGCAGTGGAAGCTTCAACACATATGAAGGCAAATCGATTGGAAATGGCTGGCCTAGAATAAATTAAAAATTCTCTAAAATTCCTCTTGGGTTATGCAATTAGAATATAGTTCTGTTGCTTTTTTGAGATGGTGAGGGATCAAATCTTGAATAATTGTTTATCTTTTAAAAAAGAGGTAAATTTAAACAAATTAAGACACCAAGCATGCATACCTCTTCTGAACTGGATTGATGAAATTTATTTGATCCCTGTTAAAACAAGATAAATAATCCTTTATATTGTAGTCATCATATTGTTTTTCTTTCTTGGCATGTGTGTTTGTGTTTTTCCAGAGATAAATGGTAGTAAGTGTACATAACAATTGAAACAGTTTTTCATCAGGCTTAGTTTTCAGATTTTAGTCTTTTATTTTTAGATGCCGCAGGAGGTTAAAGCAGAAGAAGTCTCAATCGATAAAAGTTGGAACCAACAGTGTTAGTTTATAATATGCAGTTATAAAATCTCTTTTCATCTCCTGTATTTTAGGGATAATTTTGAAGCCACCTCAGCCTCGAATGCTAGATACCAAAATTACTCATTGGAAATTTGATCTACGCATTAGATAAAATGAGGTGATTGGGGTTCTGGAATTCTGGTCCATTACCTCTTGGAGATATAGCAAGGTCATCTTCTGAACTTATAGGAGCATTTAAAAACAAATACAACTATCTCCACATGTAGAAAACTAGCTCATTTTTGAGAAAATTGCAGCATACAGTACTTCTCTGCTTGATATTAAATTTAAAACATGCATGAGGATTTGTACAAGGAGAACATTGGATATACAATTATATATGAGACTTACAGAGAGATACCCAATATTCTGGATAATGCAGGGATATGTAGTGATATAGTCCTGAAAATTGCTGGCTTTGGAGGCGGGAATGACAAAGTGTTTTTGAGGATACAACTGAGCCACAACCGCACAACATGATCGGTAAGGGAGAATTGTCTTTCTGCAACACCTTGAATGGTGTGATTATGGATATGTATTTGAACCCCAAATTCTCTTGCTGTTTTTTTTTTTACAAATCCACCAATTATGATAAAATGTCCCTTCAATTGTCCACATTTCCAACATAAATTTGAAATATGTTTATACATTCTAGATAATTTTGATGGTGTCATATATCAGTGGTACATCATTTTGTAAATATCCCATTTTAGTTTACAACATAATGGAAATTCCAGTTATTTCCATCACATGTTCCAGATTCAAATTTTGCTTCTTAAGAATTGAGCAGACCAGCACTTCTTTGAAAGCTGCAGACAGTAGAACTTCTTCTGGCCTGTTTCCTGGGCACATTAATCAGCCAGATAAGGGTTCAGTCCATAAGTGGCTAGATTAAGACCATAGAAAACTCTACTTCTTTGATCCAGAGAGTTATAAATGTCCAGGTAAAATCATAATATGCCACAACTGTCTTTTCAGCATTAGAGAACTTGACACTGGAAGCTGGAATTAAACATGCCAGCTTGTATATCAAGGAGGGACAGTCAATGGTCCTCCAGAAATCAAAAGAATGCAGGTCTCACTACCTGTTACAACTCTAGCCAGTATTTCAAGATGTTTTCTCATTTTTTTTTAAGAAAACAATTTGCATCACTGACAGTTATTTTAAAGAACATAACAATTCAGATTCAGAGGGAAGATTACACTTGCACTGGAAGGTTTTTTGGAGTCGCAAAGAAAGCTCTAATAAAAAATATTTCTGACTGCAAAAATACCAAACAGCTCAGGACATTTTGGGCCAAAAATATTTCAGCATGGAACGGGATACTGTTGACAATGAAGAAGATAACTTGGCCTTCATTCTGCAATGAAGAAGATATTTGGTCTGATTTCCAAATTGAAATTGACATCGAATACTAACCGCCCTGTGCGAGCACATAGACAAGGACTCCTTGGGGGCCCGTTGGCCAGGCAATGCCGGTTGGCGGTCCCCCGATGACGAGCCTATTCTGTCGCGGCCCCTGACCTCTGGAACCAACTTCCCTTGGAGCTCCGCATGGCCCCTGACCTCCGCACCTTCCGCCATGACTTGAAGACCTGGTTGTTTAACCAATCCGGGCTGTGACCCTTTGGGTGGGGTGGTTCTTATTTCTGTATTTTGTAATTATATTCTTTGGGGCTTGCTTAGTTTAATTCTCTTTAATTATTTATTGTTGTCCTTGTTTTAATTGTGAGCCGCCCCGAGTTTTCGGAGATGGGGCGGCATACAAGTCCCACTAATAAATAAATAAATAATAAAATTAATTTTGTTGAATAACAATAGGATAAATTCAGCACAAAGATGTGGCAATTTTTTTAACAAATTAAAAAAAAACAAATGCTGATATTGTCTATCCACAAGAAACACATATAACAATAGGACATGTTTACTGATTAAAACAAAGAAAATTAGGACAAGAGTACATACAAAAAGCAAGAATAATGGAATACAATTTATATCATGACACTAACATGATAAGTATTGGGTCAATGTAAAGACAAAACAGGAAGGGTTTTAGGTTTGAAATAATGGAAAGATGGGCTAAAAAACTTTTTAATGCTCCAAATAAAGATTTTTCCAAATGTTAATGGATGTGGAACAAGATAAAATATTTGTCCATGGAGATATGAATAGATCGTTAGATTTCAATTTTGACAGATTGTTTCACAGGAAGAAAGGTACAAAGCTTCTGCAAAATGTTTTCCAATATATGGATGAATCGGTACTGATAAATGCATGGAGACTGCAAAATCCAAAAGAAAGAAAATAGACTTTCTATTCTGCAAGATATCAGTCATGCTCTAGGATAGATATCTGTTGGGTCTCCAAGGTTCTAAAATCATTCATTAAAAAAGAACAGATGCTGCCAATGACACATGTAGACCACAATGCAATGCTAATAATGTAGCATTCCAGAGAAAGAAATAACCTTCAGATGAAAGATGAAAGGTTGGTACTCCATGAAACCATCTATACAATTACAAAGAGACACTGAAGAATTTCTTCCAAATAAATAAAACACGAATCTCTGATACTACCATTTGGGAAATGAGCAAAGCTTATATGAGAGGTCTTTCAATCAAACATATAGCAAAACAAAAAAGACAACTAATAGATTGAAAGAAGCACTAGATGTCAAGAGAATTAACACAAATATATACAATTAACCCAAAATTTGACTGATGAAAGACTCACATTGCATGAAGTTAAACAACAATTAAATTTATTAGAAATGGAAGATTTTAAAAAATGCTAAACAATTTTTTTAATATGCAAACAAACCAGGGAAATGTTTAGCACACCAGATTATTAAAAGGAAAGAAGCACAGACAATGATAGCAATGAAGAAAGGAAATAAACTGTTACATGCAAATTCACAAATTATAGATTAACTGATAGCTTTTTTTCAAGGAATTCTATTCTGTGGCTAATACTGATAAAGCAGCCATGAAAATTTATTAAATAATGTAATTATTAACATATAGAAATATTGAGTAAATCTATAACTATCCAGACAAAAAATAGGAAATGAAACAAATCAAACACGAAGGCACCAAGAATAGATTGTCTGATGGCTCAATGTTACAAAGAACCTGAGGAGGAATTGTTGGAACCAATAATAAACACAACAATGAAAATATAAAGACCAATTCAATTAAAGACCAAAGATCTTTGGTGAATGCAGATTATAATTTTTTTACAACAGTATTAGCTGGATGTCTATGGAGATTTTCAGTCATCCATGTCATGGTTGTCCCAAAGTTGCTTTTTCAAGAAATAACTGGTTTCTGGTTTTTCTGGCTTTTCTTTGAAGACGTTTAGTTTCTTATCCAAGAAGCTTCTTCAGCTCTTCATGGTTGCCTCTTGAAAAAGCACCTTTGGGACAGTATTAATTATTCCAGATGCAATATGTAACAATCAAGCAGGTTATATTCTGAAGAACAATATAAAGGATATGAAGTCTTGCTGGCCACATAACCAAGGAAACATCTTCAGACACTGCTGGTTAAACAGCCTTGAAATGGAGATGAACACCACCCACTACAGTTGCCAACAACCAGCGAAATGAAATCCACAGGGACTCCTTTACCTTTTTATATAAAGGATAACAGTAGGTTTACAGTCTTGGTGTATTCGGGTTTTGTCCCGTGTAAGATTGAGAATACCTTGGCAACGTTTCGACGAAATCTCATCCGTCATCTTCAGGCTGGTGTCTTCAGCTTCATTCTTCTGGGAGAAGTGTGTGATAGTGGCTGTTTTTCCCTTTTAAACTCCAGAGTTGGCTGTGTTGTTACTTCTTGATTGGTTTATGGAGTTGATGTTTGCAGATTGGTTGGCTTTTTCGTAAGACCCTGAGTGGCTGAGGTACTGGCTGTGTGTCTCTCAGCCTTTTGTGTTGTAACGACCTGAGTAATGGGCTGTGTGATGACCTTCTGAGTTCTATTGCTGTGACATCCTGGGTCTTATGCTGTAATCTCCTGGGTCTTTGGCTGTGTTGTAACAGCCAAGATACTCTCAATCTTACATGGAAAAAGACCCGAACATGCCAAGTCCTGCATACTTGTACCCGTGAAAATCTACAAATATATATATATATATAGTGTACAACAAAGGGTAAGTTAAAAACTAACATTTTTCTGTAATGTTTTAGTATTTATTTTTTTTTTCCTCTATTTGTATTTTTAAACAATTAATGAAGATTTTGGCACTAAGCTCAGATATTTAAAATTTTACTTACATTGTTAAAATAATGTAAATAATTAAATTTAATTTGTTTTCTATGTTTAATTTCTAGTCAAACATACAGTGAGCACTAACTGTAAATATATGGTAATTTTTGGTAATTCCTTTGTCTACTTAACAATATACATATTTTTCAGCATTTTTTTATTTTTCCTTATTTGTTTGTTCACTTTTTTTCTTTTAAAATAATTTAAAAAGCTTCTAGCCAAGTGACCTCAGCTGATAGGAATGGAAGTTCAGCAGTGTCTGAACAGCCACATCTACTCTTTGCCTCTTTGGATATGTTTGATTCCAAAATAATCCCTACAAATTAGTGGTGGGATTCAAAATTTTTACTACCAGTTCTGTGGGCGTGGCTTGGTGGGCATGGCAGGGGAAGGATACTGTAAAATCTCCAATCAGAGGTGGTGTTTGCCAGTTCTCCGAACTACTCAAAATTTCTGCTACTGGTTCTCCAGAACTGGTCAGAACCTGTTGAATACCACCTCTGCTACAAATTGAATCTACATGAAAATATTGCAATAAATCTTAATCTCTTAAGAGCTGTGGTGGCACAATGGTTAGAATGCAGTATTGCAGGCTAATTCTGCTGTTTGCCAGCATTTTGATTCTCACTGGCTCAAGGTTGACTCAGCCTTCCATCTTCTGAGGTCGGTAAAATGAGGACCCAGATTCTTGGGGGCAATATGCTGACTTTGTAAACTGCTTAGAGAGGGCTGTAAAGCACTGTGAAGCAGTATATAAGTCTAAATGCTATTGCTACCAGTAGTACTATTAATAGAAATACACCTGCTCAGGGATTTTACCAGCCAATCAGCAATATGAGGGCCCAAATTGTTGGGGGCAATATGCTGACTCAGTAAACTGATTAGAGAGGGCTGTAAAGCACTGTGAAGTGGTATATAAGTCTAAGTGCTATTGCTATTATCTAATCCTGATAGTATTCAAGCAAGCCATTTCAATCTCTATCCAGTTTTGTGTTCACTTTACCACTGACAATTCTATGCTCAATTCTGTGATGCAAGCACAGCTCTCATGGGCCAGCATGCCTGGAAAGCTTGGGTTGCCATTAATAGTTTTTTAAAATTTCTTCTGCAAAAGCTGTGAAGGCTTCGTATCTCTCTCTATAGGGTAGCAATTTGGATGTTTTTTCCCTCTACATTGAGTTTCTCTATAGTCATTTAAAAAAACCTTGCCTTTCAAAATTATCTGCATACATTTGTTGTAGTGCAGGACCAACATTTATTTATGTTTTAAGGGGGCCACCCTGAAAGAAAAAAGAAAACAGGAAACCTGGACTCTTTACTGATGGTCATAGAATCTTAATATTAGTTCAGTCTTCCAAAAACAGACTTTTCATATATGTGCATAGTCATACATTCTGTTTCCTGTTTTTTCAAATGAGTGTTCCATGCTCTGCAATGGGCAAAATTTAAATTAAAAGAGTGCTTTGAAGTTTTAATGGGTATTCTGCTTTGGTAATAGCAAGTGCTGTCCATACTTGTAATAGGTTTAGGAAAGCCTTGGGCAAGAAGACTTATCTAGAAGGACAGTTTCACAAACAGATGAACTCAAAGGAAACTGAAAACTTCAAAAGATCATTCTTAAGATTCTAGAGCAGCTGTTGCCTTGTGTTACATGAAGAGAGGCAGGAATTTAAAACAATGACCTGGAATTTCAAAGATACCTTTTTAACACAACATTCAGCAATAATAATCTATAATAAATTTACTTGGTTTTGTCAAATGCTCATGTACAGGCTACCCTGCACCCTTTTCAAACTAGCACATAGAAAAACAAAACAAACAAAAAAGAATAAGAAAACAGCAATAATGCAAATAAAAGCAATCATATATCAAAGCTCTTCAAAGGAGCTCCTTGTTTAGTGAAGCTGTAAATCTCTTAATCTCTTTATGGAAGTATAATGGAATATTTGGATGACCTTGGGGATGAGGGAGACACTGCCTAGGAAACAATCAAACAAAAGAGGCAGGAGCTCCCAAGGATTAAAAAAAAGAGCCATGGTTAGAATGCAGTATTCCAGACTGACTCTGCCCTCTACTAGGAGTTCAACCCTGACTGGATCGAGGTTGACTCAGTTTTCCATCCTTCCAAGATCAGTAAAATGATTGTTGGGGGCAATATGCTGACTCTGTAAACAGCTTAAAGAGTGCTGTAAAGCACTATGAATGTAAATCTAAGTGCTATGTATATAAGTGACTATGTATATAATTATAAGTGCTATTGCTGATGTTATTAACAGTCAAAGGAAGAAATTTAGGAAGATGGTTAAAAATGGTGGCAGGGAGTTTGTAACTTTAGATGTACATGATTCTGTTAATATAACCTTATAATGAAGTAGAATTAACTCATATTGTTGTGTTTCTGGTTTATCCAGGACAGCTGACAGGAGAGGGTATCTACATAAGCATCCTTCTTTGGATGTAAGAGAATACATGTAGTTCAGGACTGAACTGTGTAGTCCTTGGTGCTCAGTGAACCTGGTTGCAGACATTTCACTACCTGATTAGGTAACAGCATCAGTGCAGGTGAGTGTGGGGCTTACTTCCTGTAGTTTGTCATGCCAATCTTAGTGGGTATGTTGCCTTCTCTTTGCTAATTCCTGGATTAGGGTATCATTTTCTTATTGTTTGTCTGATGTTAATCCCTGCTTATCTGGGCATTGATTGTTGAAAGAGATGTGTCTTGGTTTTGTTTTTGTCTTTGTTTTCTTCTTAGCTTTTTTGTTCTCTCTTTTGAATGGCTTGGGAATTTCCTAGCATTTTTGGATTTAGTTTGGTCTAGGGTGCTCAAAGTATCCCAGTTGAAACTATGGATGAGTCTGTCCATGTGTTGTGAAATTAAGGAGTTTTCACCATGTCTTTTGATTGCTAGTTAGTGTTCATGGATGCACCCTGCTAGTCTTCTGCCTGCCTGTCCTACATAGTCACTATTAGAGCCCATAACTGGATGTTGTAGACTCCTGTTTTTTCTTCTTACAGTTAGTGGGTCTTATGGATTACTTAAGATGTTATTGAAGACTTTAGTTTGTGTTCATGAATGGCACTGTTATCTTTTTGACAACTTGTTAGTTGTGCTGAGGTGAGTTGAGTAATCAGGCACTTTTGATACAAGTTGTCAGCGTATCTATTTTGTTGGAAGATATTGTGTAGGGAGATGAGTGGTTCAGAAAGGTGAAAAAATAAATGAAATAAATGAAACAGGTGGTCTGCGTCAGCATTTTCTGATGCTGAAGTACATTTATAGCCATCTGAATAATGTTCTTACATAGCTCCTTTTGGGGGAAGTTGGGTTGTTATTTTAGTAGTGGACCCCTTCTCAGAGTGCTTAATGTTTTTGACATAACATGACACACCCCAAATAAAATCAGATTGAAAGGACCTTCAATGTTTGTAGATGTAAGGACACAAGAGGATTATAGTATATATGAAGACTTTCAATAAGCTATTACAACAGGTTGAACAAATTGCAGACAGGTTGAAATGCTAAACTCCAGAAAAAGAAACGTGCAGATTTAAGAGGCAGGCTTCTTTAATCATAAACCTTCTTTGTTTAAAAGAAGAAATTTTTAATGGTACAACTCCCTTTTATCTAAAATAACAAGCTTTAATTAACAACACAGGAGTAACCTATGGCCTAATGGGACAAAGATGGCCCCCTGGACTCAATCTACAACCAGAATAAAAAAGGACCTCAAATGCCAGATTTTTCCCTTATTTTTTGAGGGTTTTAAGATGTAATTTCATTTGACTATATATAAAAAAATCAAGGGGTCTGAAATTTTCATTCATCCACTTAATTTCCCAGGCTCTTAATGGCAGAATGAAGATTACATCTTTGCAAGGTTTAAGGAACCCATTTTGCCCTGATACCTCTCAATCCCCTGCCTTACAATCTGAACAATCTGGCAACATTCCCTGCCAGCCTCAGGGAGAATAACAGATCATGTTGTGGTTCCTAGGCAGAAAAAGTTGCTCACTTTTGTGACACAGCCTCCTTAAATGCAATTAACCCTAAATCCTTCCCATAAAGGGACTGTCATTTTGCTATAATTATGAGAAATCCACAAGACCTAATTTTATGGGGGATTCCTTAGAGGAAGCTGGAAAGTATATAGCATGGACCAGATATCATCTTAAAGGTTGAAGAACCTTGCCCTCATTTGCCCTAAGAAAAACACCACAGTTTTTTACCTACCATTCCATTTATCAGTTCTAAACATAGTTTTTTGACATCAAAGAAAACCAGCAGGGCAATCCAGATAAAGAGGAGAATTTTCAGCCATAAAAGCTAGATGGAGAAATATGGGTCAGTCTCAATTTGGGGACTTCCATGTCACAACATTTCACAAACATCCATAATGATCCATTTGATTGGACTTTCCAAGGATACGGTATGTTGTAGCACTCAGTAAGGGAAGTTTATTGGTGTTGGTTTGTACCACCTTGGCTACTGAATGACATAATATATCACATCCTTCTCTTTCTGTGAAGTGCCAAACTGACATTTCTTGATCTAAGGTTTTCTTTCTCAGGGTGTCAAACTGACTTTGAAATATTTTTACAGTATGCTCTGGTAAAAGAATGTCAAGTTGTTCAATCATCCCTTTAGTTCTAATGTTGTCAAACTCTTGTAGCTGTAAAGCAGGAGTTAAACTTTAAAATAAAACAGACTACTAGGTTTAAATTAAACTCAGAAACTGTGCAAATTTGCCTCATCTTGAATTAGCAGTTGTTTCATCTAACCCACTATATTTTTTACTATGGAATTATTGAAAGTCTCAAGTAGTCATCTTCAACACTGCTAACTGTCTTTATTTAGAGATACTGAAAATGGGGGCATCTCTTATATATAAAGCATATGTTCTATTTCTATGCTTCTTCTATTACCGAAAGTGAAATAATGACTAAGTTTGCATCTTGCAATATTAACATGGCTTGTTCTGCCTTAGCATTCGTACATCTACTTCTTTCCCAATCACTGCTATTGACTCACATGTCTATTTTGTCTCATGTCTTCCAACATTACTGAATCATGAGGAAACAGCGTCTCAATACATGAGTCAGCCCCAAGAAGCTAAAACAAGGGTAAGGAAATTAAGGAGGTGGATGTCAGAGCTCTCAAACTGTTGACTTAATGGCCCAAGAGGAATCTTGTTTGCTTAGCCAAAGTTAATCCTAATTTTTGGAATTGAAGCTAAGTAATCAGAAAAGACTGACTGACCTACTAGCCCAGAGTAATTGAAAGGATTACTGAGAATTTATGTAGAGATCATGGTGAAATAGACTGGCTGCAGGTTGGCAAGGAGTGAGACAAGGTTTATACCTTTCCCTTATATATTCAACCAATCGGGGCATGATGGTTCAGTTGTTAAAGACACTGAGCTTGTCAGCTGGAGAACTGACAATCCAAGTTTGACACCCAACAAGGTGAGCTGCCATTACTTGCCCCAGCTCCAGCCCACCTAGCAGTTAGAAAGCATGCAAATCAGAGATGGTATTCGGCAGGTTCTGACCAGTTCTGGAGAACCAGTAGCAGAAATTTTGAGTAGTTCAGAGAACTAGCAAATACCACCTGACTGGAGATTTTACAGTATCCTTCCCCTACCACGCCCACCAAGGCATGCCCACAGAACCGGTAGTAAAAAAATTTGAATCCCACCACTGATGCAAATGCAAGTAGATAGGTACCACTTCAGTGGGGTGGTAACAGCATTCTATCTGCCTTTGGTGTATAGCCATGCTGACCAAATGACCACAGAAATTGTCTTTGGACAATGCTGGCTTCCTTGGCCAAGAAATGGAGATGAGGACCACATCCTAGAGTTGGACTTGGCTAACAGGAAAACCTTTTTATTAAATCACTATCCTGAATTTATATTAAAGAAAGCTGGATTGGAAAAAGATGACTATGGTTTTAAAACTGGAGGGAAAAAACCATCAATAATCTGTGGTGTGATAAAGACACCACTCTGACAGCCAAAAATGCAAACAATCTGCAAGCTTTTGTAAATAAAAATCAAGGAGCAAAGTGAAAAAATGGGACTAAAATTAAATATAAAAAAAGCAAGCTAATGACAAGTAGAACAACCAGCCTTAGAATTAACATAGTGTCTGCCTTTTAGGATCAATTATCAACAGTAAAGAACAAAGTGTCATGAAATATGCCACAGACTAGCACTTGGTAAACCAGTGATGAAGGACTTGGAAAAATATTCAGATGCTGTGCTGTATCTATACCTACAAAGATTGCAATAGTGCAAGTCCATGGTATTCTTTATCATATTCTATGGAACCCATGAAAGCCTTTGAAAAGATATTCAAATGCTCTGATGTGTCTTTATCTACAACAGTCACAATAGCGCACACTATTACTGTAGAAGACAAAGTTGGACTTTGAAGGAGCAAGATAGAAACAGAATTGACACTTACAAACTTTGAAGTTGGAGAAGACTCCTGAGAGTCAAGAAAAAGAAACACTGACCAGGCTCAAATTATCCTAGTTTGGACACATTACTCTCTGGAAAAGGCTCTAATGCTGGGGAAGTTGGGGAAAAAAGAGAGGATGATCAGCAGTAAGGTGAATTGACTTAAATTCAGTGGTGATTACTGCATCATTAGAAGACTTGAAGGACCAGGCTGGGGAAAAATAATGGAGAAAATTTATGACAAAGAGATGATATAACAACGATAACTGGCAATTATTGAGCAAGGAAGTCATAAACTATAAATGTTCCGGTGGAAAGTTTTAAAAAATGTGTGTGAAAATACATGTACAAAGCCCGTATTTCCTATTATGCTGTTGTATCCATTTGATAGTATACAGCTCCACTTTTTCTGACCTGTTCGCACAGGCCTACACAAAGGAAGATGGTCCATCAGATAATTCATTTGTAGCTTCCAAATCAGGCCTAGGGAAAAAAGCAACTGGTGCAGAATTAGTGTAATGTACTAGCCACCAGCAGTCTTACACTCTTTTTTTGGTACCATCTGGAGGCATAATAGCCCCATTAGCTTTCTAAAGGGTTTACAGCAATAAAATAACTGAAACAATGGACAATGCAGTGCAACAGCTTTAAGCTGCCTGCCTCCCACAGCTACAGACCTATAGCTGACTTAAGAAATCATTATCCAGACTGCAATGAATTTGCCGTCTTGCAAACCAGGTACGGGTAGTCCTCGACTTATAACAGACTTATATAATTTAGTGACTGTTCAAAGTTACAATGGCACTGAAAAAAGTGACTTACGACAGTTTTCCACACTTACAACCATTGCAGCATCCCATGGTCATGTGATCAAAATGTAGATGCTTGGCAACTGACCCATACTTATGACCATTGCTATGTCCAGGGTCAATGATCACCTTTTGCAACCTTCTGACAAGCAAAGTCAGTGGGGAAGCCAGATTCACTTAACAACCATGTAACTAACTTAACAGCTGCAGTGCTTCACTTAACAACCATGGCAAGAAAGGTCATAACCTGGGGCAAAATTCACTTAACAAATGTCTCACTTAGCCACATAAATTTTGGTCATAAATCAAATACTTGTATTCTGTTTGGAGTTCAGCTGTCATTCCCTTCAGCTGATGGTTTCCCTGTTTTTCTCCGCTCCCATCTTTGCAAACAAGGCAAGCTTACCTGCCCATGAGCATATCAACAGAGCCCGATTTTTCAGAGTATAGATTTCCTCTGGATCCCCTAACTATAGTCTGTCTCTTGGTCTTTCTCATTTTTCTCATCTAGGGACCCGGTGAAGAGTTGAATACCTAATGTACTGTTTTTCATTCAACTCATGAGACAACAGGTGCCCTTGCAACTTTTTTTTAAAGGGATGCACCCATGGAATGGCGAACCAAACACTAGCCAAATGGACAGAAACCTTCCACCATCAAGCAACAGCTTCAATGTTCTATTGCCAGAATGAGTTGGGGAGAAAAATGAGTTGCAGGGAGGCCTGCACTGGATCGGTAAATTATAGGACCAGTGAAAGGACTTTATGGATGGACGTTGCAGCTTCTTTGCACTTTAATGCTGTGCAATGACAGTAATAGAGGGAGGATGGATAATATTGGGCTGATGTTCCTCTCTGCCATTTCTTCTCCTTTCATCTAATAGTCTCTCTCCCATTGTGCCAGAGAACCCCAGATCCCTGCTTCTAAGCCTAGTCAAATGATTCTTGCTCCACTCTTGATTTTTGTCCAACTGTCTCAGTCCAACACTGGGTTCATTGCTTGGTGTGCCCTTTACCCAAATGGAACACACCAAGGTAAAGGTTGTAACAGGTTTGTCAAAGACGCTGTCTAAAGTTGCTTTAGGCAGTGAGATGGGTAGCAGATAAATTTAATAAATAAAATTCTGCAGGAAAAAGACCCTCCTTCAAAGTCTTTGCATCCCACCATGTCCAATGGTGGTTTTATACAGCATTTACCATGAGTCACATGATCACAATATGTTTCCCGTGTCTTTTTACAGTAATTCTTGTCCCTTTACAATAACATCTTAGCATTTATATAGAATACATAGAATAACAGAATTGGAAGGAGCCTTGGAGGTCATCTAGTCCAACCCCCCGCTTGAGCAGGAGAGTCTCTATACCATTTCAGACAAATGTCTGTCCAGTCTCTTCGTGAAAGCCTATAAGCGCACCAACATGCCTACCGTCCCTGTCCTAATGTTTCTTTTTATTCATATCCATTTCATGTATTCATAACCGTGTTTATACTTATACCTGTTATCTAATGCTTGCTTGACAAAATAATTAAATAATTTTAAAAAATTAGTGACCGGGCACCCACAACTTCTGAAAGTAAGTCATTCCACTGGTTGATTGTTCTCATCATTAGGAAAGTTTTCCTTAGTTCTAGATTGTTTCTCTCCTTGATTGATTTCCATCCATTGGCTCTTGTCTTGTCTTCTGATGTTTTGGAAAATAGTTTGCCCCCCGCCTCATCTTTCTGGTGGCCCCTCAAATACTGGAACACTGTTATATCTTTCCTAGTCCTTCTTTTCACTGAACTAGACATACCCAATTCCTGCAACCATTCTTCATGTTTTAGCCTCCAATAATCTCTGTTGCTCTTCTCTGCACATTTTTTCCAGAGTCTCAACATCTTTTTTATATTGTGATGACCAAAAGTGGTGCAGTAGTTTTGTTTAATTGAATAATTTGTATAATTTCTACATATACAAATTGTAATACTGAAGCAAAGCTATTCTTAACATGTACATAGGGTAACCACAAAATTTGTATGTTCTATAACTTTTGCAGTAAATTTAACAATCCATTTTAACTATATATTTGCAAACCTTTGTTGTTTGTGCCTTTTGTCTTGTCCCATAATACACTTGGAGATACAGTTTTGCAAGCTAAAGAGTGTATGCCTTGCTTTACAGCCTAAAGTTTAACTGAACTTTAACTGAACTTTTTTATTGGGCATTTGGGTCTTCTCCAACAAAACCACACTCTTTTCAGCTTCTGCTCTGTGCCTTGTTCCAGGGGACTAGTCCATAGTTCCAATCAGATTCAGCAGATGGACACCTCTGCTATGATGTTTCCCTTGAGAACAACTTGTGGTCATTAAGCAAGTCCATTTTCCCCAATGAGCATTTTTAACCGGAAACCAGAAGGAATTGTTGGAAACTGGCAAAAAACTAGAAAACCTCAGTCACAGGACTGTGTGGGATGTTGTAACTGGTCATAAGTGTGCGTGTGTATGTATGGCTGTCAAAACACCAAAAACAGGTCAAGTAGCTCTGGGGAGGTCAGTCATAAATTAGAACACTTGCTAAGCAACTGGCCATTAAGCGAGGACCACTTATATTTGGTTTGCCCGTCACATGGCCACCTAGCTACGCTCACCCATCACATGACCACCTAGCCATGCCCAGTCACATGACTACCTAGCCATGCCCAACAAGCCACGCTCACCCAGTTACATGACCACCAAGTCACACCCACAAATTAGGCCACGCCCACAGAACCGATTGTTAAGAAATTTCAATCCCACCCCTGAGAACAAGCAATGGAAACTTCACACAAACTGCACATATATCTAGAACTTCCACATTTTGGGGGCATGGTAATTGCTTCTCTCTTCTTGTACTTCGTTCTTCCTTTTCCATTGTATTCTCTGTAAAGGAATCTCTTTGTTATGTGCCCAATTGTCACTCATGCTGTGCTGCACACCACTTGGACCAGCCAATGCAAAATCTACATGCTGTTTGCCTGCCTACACATGCAGGGCTTTGATGTCAAATGAACCAGCCACAGGTGCATACCACCGTCCCAAAATCCCTCATCTTCCATGGATCAGAGGAGGAGGAGATGCTGCAGATGTCCACTTGTATAAAGAATGTGGAAATATTCTTGATGAAGAATAGCCTAAACCATGAAGGCAAAAACATCTCAATCCTGAGAACATGGAAAACCTGAAAAAGAAACTGAAAACAACCGCATCTCTGCTCTCTCTTATACCAAATAGAATGGGGTGGAATTTTTATTTTCTTTTTCACATCTTCTACTTTCCCAGGACTGACATGTCATTTTCCCCCTAATAGTTCATCTATCCCTTCTTCAAGTTTATCTCCACATTCCTTTAAACCTTGGCTGCTTACAGATGCCCTTATCATATGCTTAAAGTTCAGCATGAATATCCCCAAGATGGATGTCCAAACTTCGTCCATCTGTCTATCTGTCTATCTATCTAGGTCAGCTAACAAAAAGATAATGCTTACACAACTGACTGGAAGAACAAAATAGCAACTACCAACCAAACATTAATTGGGTGGTGGTAATAGTCAATAATCATTTTATCCCCAGTGCCTGGGAGGACAACCAGCCTTTTCCTAAACAATGACAAAATGGCAAAAGCAGCATCATGTTGTTTTGCCGGTAGCTCCATCCTTTTTGGGTATGTGCAACATTGCGAGAGTAAATTTGAAGCATTCATTCAGCTGATTTGACCCCATCACCACAACAGATGATCTCTAAATATCCACCTGAAATCTAGGAGTCCTTTTCATATGAGTAGAGTTCTTTCTTTCTTACAAGGGATCTTCTACAACATGCACCAAACAGACAATGCTATTCCCATAGCAGACTGTCCTAGGGAAGAATGCCAATGGGTGGTTTTAGGTGACTTCTTCAATCTCCTGCCACTTATAGGCTGATAAGCATTATGCTTACTAATAAAGCTAAGGTGTCAGGTGCAAAAGGCTTTTTCAAGGACTGAAGAGCTACTATGCATATAAACATCTGGAAGAATATAAGTGATGTGTCAAATGCTTTAGATGTTAAAAAAGGAGAGATTTAAAACATTTAAAGCCAAAATGAATTTTTATAATCAGTCTAGCTGGTATCTTTCCAAAGCAGCTTTCCTTCTGCTTGAGTCCTGATGAACACCTATGAGAACATTTAAAATGCTCAAAAACTGACATTTGCTATGACAACGACTTTCTTAACTTTTTTAAAAAGAGCTTTATGTTAAAAATACATCCCTTTTTGGAAGAAAATCAAGTTTGTTCTTTTGGAAAGAAAACTGCTTCTCCATTTCCCTTTATTTCTGTTTTAATTGATGTAAAGTGCCTTAATTATAAAAAGCCAAAAACATTATGTAAAAACTCTTTTGTAAAGAATCTGAATGATAGAATTTAAATAATTTAAAGAAATCTCTGTAACCTAGGAATAAATAGAAGTGAAATGCAAAATAGAAAATGCTGTATTTCCAGCATTTAATTTACATGCCTATATGTTGATCCTACCAAAAAAAAACCCCAAAACCCCAACCTTTTGTCATTTGTTACTAAGAAAAATATTCAGTAAGATTGAAGCCATGAGCCTAAATAGCAATTAAGGACAGGCAATTTTTCCATGGCTCTTCTCATATTGCCTCCATTTTTTTTTCAAGATGTCCAAAACACTGGGAAAATAGTTGAAGCCATCTTAGGAATCCCTCTTCTGCTTATTTGGAAGCTTAGCAGTGGTAAGAACAAGAGTAAAAGAATGGGAAAATTTAAAAAAAGTTTTCCTGCCTTTCTCTCCATCATACTAGTGATGAGTTATACTAAGCAAGGTTTCAGGATCTACCCCAGAAGTCCTCCTTTATAAAAACATCAGGCGAAGCATTTTGCTGGGGACGTCACAGCATGACACTGTCCGCCTGCTAAAAGCATTTGAAAACAGTTTAAATATGAATACATTTTAATGAAATGTCTGACATCTCCTAAACTCTGCTGAAGATGTTACCTAGCCTGGTAACAAAATGTTCGGAAACCAACCCACAAACTTGGAGAACAAACCCTCATTCTCATCCTACATCCGAGCTAGATACTCATCACTATTGCAAAAATGCACTTTTATATTTAGAACTGTTGCTGTATCTATTAGCAGCAGCTTGCTATCATTGTTGATTTTAAAATTGTTTTGAAAATGTGCCTTTCTCTCATCCAAGTAAAATATTTCTTATTTGCCTTGCAGATGGCAGTTTTAAAATCATGTTGCTTATGTAGGCAGTGAACAAAATAGCAATCTATAAATCAGCATCATTGTAATTTGGGGCTAGTTTTAATCTCATGTTCATTCATTGACATCACTAACAAATAGATCTTAAGTACAAGGTCGAGGAAATATGAAGACTGAAGACCTTGCTAAACTAGCTGAACAATTCTGAACAAGTTTGGCCTGATACAGTATAAATGAACTCTACTAATATAAGTCAGAAATTAGATTGAGCAATATATAGTAAAAAAGCATGCATGTGTTGAGCATGGCTTCTTAGGTAGTATTCATTAGCGCAAGGCTGACAGACCTAGAAATTATTACTGTCCAGCCCACAATGCTGTGTGCCATTCTGCATGTATTTACAGTCCTTTTCATCTATTCTCCCATACCATGCATTGATTGCCTTGTTTTTGTTAATGGATATAAACAGTCACTTCATAGCTACTTAAATCCTAACATTTTTTTCAGCATTTTACTCACCATGGATGCTAGATCCCAAAATTCTTTGCAGAATTTTTAAAATGAAGATGTGGTTGCCAGCCATCAACATCAGCATCCACCAATTGCTACAATTCCTTTTTTACCTTAACTGTTACCATTTCTAACCAGCAACTCATGTAAAGCAATCAGCAATCTAAAGCAATCAGCAACTGCTGTGGACTCGGAGGATCTGCATTTGCATCTACAGAATACTGCATATGAATCGTCATCACGCAGCTGTCTATCTTTATGACCTGTAATATAAGAAAACTTACCTTGGATATTAATAAACAGCAACACTAAAATGGAATGAATTAAGACTGTCTAGTAAGAGAAATTTCAGATTCACATCTTACCAGATCAGAATATTGGAGAATTGCTATTTAAAAGCAGTTCTGAACAAGATCTGATCTGACAAAGTACAAATGTACACAAAAAGGGAGAAATTAACTTTTTAGCAATATACAAAAGCCTGAGTGTGTTCAGTACAAGTTCTTAGACAGCAATAACCGTGCAAGGCCAGCAGACTTATAAGCTACTAAATCTAACAGTCCTTGAACTTACAACAGTTCAATTCTTGGCAACTGATTCATATTTAGGACCATTGCTGTGTTCCAAGGTCACACCTCTTGCAACTTTCTGAAAAGCGAAGTCAATGGGGAAGCCACATTCAATTAACAACTGGGTTACTAACTTATCAACTTCAGTGATTCAGTTAACAACTATGACAAGAAAGGTTGTAAAATGGAGCAAAACTAAATTAACTAATGTCTCACTTAACAACAGAAATTTTGGGTTCAATTATGGTTGTAAGTCAAGGACTACCTGTATCTAGTTTTCAGCAGTTAATCTGTCTGGAATTGAACATTTTGGAGGCAGGCATTCATCTCAGCTCTATTTTCTTAAAGCAACAATGGAAGAAGGTAGTTTGCAATGCAAAGCAAGCATTTCACCATCTCATAACTGAAAGCTTTTATTGAAGATCCAGCCAAATCCATTTGGAGGGTGATTTGCATTGTCTTCCCAAAGTGTGCAATACATTCTTCAGTTCAGTCTTTGTAAACAGCAATGGCTCATGCCCCACATTTCCTAGTCGTACCACAACTAACTAATGATCTACTACATATTGACTTTACAGAAGATAATGTAGAAAAGGCACTACGTAACATAAAACCATCCCTATCTATTGGCCCTGATGGATTATGTGCATACTTCTTTAAAAAGTTCTCCTTTGCCATAGCAGAACCTCTAAGCATTATATATGAGATATCATTCAGAACCAGCTCCTTACCTATGGTCCTTAGCTACGGTCATCCCTATCTTCAAAAAAGGTGACCCCAGCCTGTTGAAAACTGCAGACCAATCTCACTGTGTTGTGTCATGTGCAAAGTCATGGAATCAATCATTAACCAATTCATCACCCTCCACTTAAACAACCTACTCTCCAAAAAACAATTTGGTTTCAGGAAAAAATTGTCCTGCAATCTACAACTCCTACACTGCAAAAACATGGACTACTCTACTTGACCACGGTAAAGCTATAGATGCAATTTACATAGACTTCTGCAAAGCCTTTGATTCAGTGGTACATGACAAACTACAACTAAACTCTTGTGGCATTTCTGGATCCTTTCATGTGGATTACTGTGTTCCTGTCAAATAGGCAACAAATAGTAAAAATAGGGAGCACTATATCAAACCCTGCTCCAGTTAACAGCGGTGTCCCCCAAGGCAGCGTTCTAGGACCCCACATTCTTTATATTCTATATAAATGACCTTTGCGATCACCTTATGAGCAACTGTGTCCTCTTCGTGGATGATGTAAAACTATTCAACACCACCGACAATGCTACTGTCCTTTAAAGTGACCTTGATTATGTGTCTGAATGGTCAAACAATTGGCAACTCCAAATCTCAACCAACAAATGCTCTGTCCTACACATTGGTAAAAAAAATCAGTACACCAAATACAAACTAAGCGGATATGACCTCGTTGATTATCTTCACTCTGTCAAGGACCTTGGAGTACTCATATCAAATGACCTAAGCACCAGAGCTAACTGTAACAGCATTGCCAAAAAGGTATTAAGAGTTGTAAATCTAATCTTACGAAGCTTCTCCTCCAGAAATATTGAATTGTTAACTAGAGCATACAAAACTTTTGCTAGACCGATACTTGAATACAACTCATCAGTCTGGAATCCGCACTGTATATCTGACATTAATACAATTGACCAAGTCCAAAAGTATTTCACGAGAAGAGTACTACACTCCTCTGTTCGCAACAGAATATCCTATATCACTAGTCTTGAGATTTTGGGCTTGGACAACCTTGAACTATGCCGGCTATGGTTGGACTTAAGCATAGCACACAAAATTAACTGCTACAATGTCCTACCAATCAATGACTACTTCAGCTTCAACCACAACAATACAAGAACACACAACAGATACAAACTCAATGTAAATGCTCCAAACTTGATTGCAGAAAGTATGACTTCAGCAACAGAGTGATCAATGCCTGGAATGCACTACCTGACTCTGTTGTTACATCCTCTAACCCCCACTCCTTTAACCTCAAACTATCCACTATTGACCTCACCCCATTCTTAAGAGGTCTGTAAGGGGCATGCATAAGTGCACAACCGTGGCTACTGTCCCTGCCCTAATGTCCCAATTTATTTGTACCTATTTCCTGTATTCTTACTCATGTTTATACTTATACCTATTATCTTGTAAGTGATTGACAAATCAAATCAAATAAATAAATAGATCAACAACTATGATTTCTTCCTTTGATTTGCTTTGATTCAATGCTTCATTTCTAAATAGTATTTAGAGTTGAACTGCAGCACCCTTTCAAAGCTCTGCACAGTCATATTTACTATCTTGGACCCAACTCCTAATTTCCTCCTCACAACCCTACCCAAAGCAAATAGGGAGACTGCATGAATCTGAGGGACATTTCATGGTTTAACATTACATTCAGAAACCTTTTCTCTCTTAAATAAGGGCATAACCCTACCTGCTCATCCCAAATGTTTCAGTTACCCAGAGAAAATTATCATTCTTTATAACTGTAGTTACAGAATAGTGGGATAGCAAATCATGCTTCTCCCCCCTCTTCCCACTTGTTTTGTCAATGCATGTAGAAACTGGGGGGTTATTTTTCATCATTGTGGTAATTTTCACTAATCTGACAAGTATGTTACAGATGTGATTCTTCAGTTTAAAAACTAATACTCACGATTAATATGTTACAATGATGAATTGCTCATTGTAATCTGTCATCATGTGGGGAAAATTGGCATAATTAATGTACAGTTATTGTTATAAAACAGCAATTTGGTAACTGAGGATAATACAACAGAGAAGGGGGAAAAACCTTCCTTTTTTCTGTCTACAATTGATTTTATTTTGTACTTCTAAGGGACAGAGCTTTATAGAATCCAATACAATGGGCTTGTAAAAGACAGTGCACAGAATTCTGCAGACAATCCAGATATGGAACAACTTTCATAGATCTTCCAGACTACTTTGTCCCAGTAAGTTCCACAAATACAAAGGATAGTACTTGCTATTTAACCTCCTGCCTTACAACAAAATCAATAGAGTTGTTGTTATTGTTGCTTTTATGTAGGGTTTAGAAATAGACATTGAATAGACAATTAGTCCATCTAGACCCATATTGTCCACACTAATTGGAAACAGGATTCTAGACTTATGAAAATGGCAAGCATTAGATCTGAGGCTATGACTTTCTTGTATTCCTTTGAGAGTTAGTGAAGAAAAGATCACATGAGAATCACCTTTTGCATGCAGCAATAAAGATGTCACTTGTATTATATTGCATTTCATTGTTCATATAATTTATTCATTCATTTGATTTTTATTCTTCCAGTTTTGTGATTCTTGGCAATTAAAATATCACAATAAAACCAACAATGGACAGATAGTAACTGATTCAAAAGAGATCAAAGTACAATGGAAACAGTATACTAAACCACTATACAGAGAAATGACAACATCCCAAATACCTTTTAAGATATTTATTTAACAAGAACCTCTATTATTAGAAGATAAAGTTACATCAGCACTCTGGTTATTACCAAGTTAGAAGACTACAGGAATTGATGAAGTACCCACAGAAATATGGGAAGCACAAAAAAAGAAGCAGTCAAGATCAGGGATGTCAAACTCCTGGCCCGCAGACTGGATGCGTCACACTCTGACCACACCCATGCCTGATTTAGTGAAGAGGAAAAAAGTCCCGATATGTCACATAATGTCACCATGATGTCATGAATTTGACATCCCTGGTCAAGATAATGAAGCTATGCCAGCAAATCTGGAGAATTACACAGTGGCCAACCAATTGGTAAACATCAATCTACATTCCAATACCAAAATAGGGAAACTTTCCACAGTGTGCAAACTGTTGTATAATATCCATAAGTAGAGCCCTACATGAACAAAATGACATCAGAAGTTCAAGCCAACTTTAGAAAAGGTAAAGGAACATGAGACATTATTGCTGATTCCTACTGAATAATGTAGGAAGCCAAAACACATCCAAAATAAGCCAGTATGTGTCTGTAGAGATTCTCAGTCATCCAGGTCATGCTTGTCTCAAAGGTGCTTTTTCAGGAGGCAAATGGACTTTGGTTTCTTTTTCTTTTGAAAAAGAAAATGCACCTTTCGGACAACCATGACCTGGATGACTGAGAATCTCCATAGACATTTAGCTATACAATTTGGGATGAACACCTTTTGAATGGTGTGGAGTAGGAATGGATTTCCACAGGAAAAAATGCAGACTGCAGGAACAAGGAGCACTACTCAGGTGATCTTGAGGGCACAGATAAACCTCCAAGTGTTTCAACAACTCTCTAAAAGGATGCAAATGTCCAGTTGTCTGCAAGGAATATAAATCCTTCCATTCCCCACTATCCTGTCAGAGCTGAAGAAGCTTCTTGGATGAGAAGCAAAACATCTTCAAAAGAAAGAACAAGAAAGTCCAGTTGCCTCCTGAAAAAGCACCTTTGGGACAAGCCAGTATGTGCTTCATCAATTGTAGAAAAACCTTCAATTGTGTCAAACAGGTCAATTTGTGAAAAATGGGAATCCAGAACTAGCTTCATAGTTCTCATGAGAAATTTATATGTAGGGCAGGAAGCCACAGTACAGACAAAACATGGTGAAACAGTCTGTCTCCAGGTTGACAAAGAAGTGTGAAAAGGCTGTGTACTATCCCCTTATTTATTCAACTATAATCTGAATATATATTAAAGGTAGTTGGATTGGAAAAAGCATGGTTTTAAAATTGGAGAAAATACAGCAGAAAACTTGTACTATAATGATGACACTACTTCTCTAGCCAAAAATGCAAAAGATCTGACAGCCCTAGTATTAAAAGTCAAAGAGAACAGTGAAAATATTAAATATAAAGAAGACCAAAGTAATGGAAACAAGTAGAACAACTGACCTTAGAACTGACAATGAAAGCACTGAAGTGATGGTTAGCTTCTCCCTTTTAGAATCAACCATCATAATTAAAGGAACAAGCAACCAAGAAAGATTAGCACCTGGTAGAAGAGCTATTAAAACCTTGGTAAATATATTCCAATGCCATGATTTATCTTCTACAAAGAGTGAAATAGTGCAAATCATGGTATTCACCATCATACTCTATGAAAGAGAAAGCTGGAATTTAAAGAAGCAAGATAGGAAAAAAATTAACCCCTTCTGAACTGTGCTGTTGGAGAAGATTCCAGAGTATATCGTAGACAGCCAAGAATAGAAACCAATGGATCACTGAACAATTCAAGCCAGAGTTCTTACTCATGGCACAAATGATCAGACTCCAATTATCCTACTTTGGGCACATCATGTGAAGACCAAGCTCTCTGAAAAAGGCTCTTGTGCTACAAAAGGCTGAAGGAAAGAGAAGAGCTTTACTAGCTGCAAGATGGATCATGAGTGCACCATTGGGAGACTTGAAAGAACAGGTTAGGGATAGAGCATCAAGAAAACTCGTAGCCCATGGCCCTGATGTGTCATGCACTGGCCACGCCCACTCACATTTTAGCAAAGGAGAAAAAGTCATGATATCTCACGTGACAATGTGAGGCGAGTTTGACACTCCTGATCTACAAGAATTGAAAACACTTGACAACACATACTTAATCAAAGTTTTCTACAATACTCCATGTCTATCTAATAAAGAAAGCTGCAGCCTGTGGATTTTACTTACCTTTTCAAGCTCACCAGAAAGAGTATCAAAAACCTTCTCTTCAAAATAAGATTGGGACATGTAAATATATTTTTAGACACTAAAGCAATTTGCATTCAGAGAAACTGAGTTTTTGTTTTGTTTTTCTTGCTCATTTGATATTCTGCCTGCATTTTGAAAATGTGCAGGTACAGCGTAGCCAGAGGTATCCCAACAATTCTTTCATTAATTCTATGTGACATTATATCCCCTGGGTCAGGGAGGAACTGCCATCTTTCCTAATGTTGCACACACAGATAAAAGATGATGAAGCGTTATATGATCCAACAGAAAAAGGGATTCTCAAAACAGCAGCATCAGAAGTAAACATGATGCAGAAGTCATTCAACAAATCCTTAGCATGAAAGTAAACTGACACAGTAGTTTATGCCTTTCATGACTCAAAGAATTGCCATTTTTTAAAAAAGGAAAGCTTCTACATATGACAAATGAAAGAACAGCAGATAAAGCTTTAATTAGCATGAAACTGTGCTGATGAGAACTTTGCTGAATTTCGTTCATCCATGAAGCTATTAAAAGTAAAGAAACACTGTCAGTCAAAAACAGACAATTCTGCTCAGGCAAAAAATGTACTGCCCCATGTTTACTCAGAAATAAATCATTGTTTTCACTGAGATTTAACTTTAGTATGGTTTGAGCCTAATCCTAAAGTGTTTATCCCAAAGTGTCATTGCATTCAATTATGTTTACTTTCTACGACATTACCACTGTAACCTTCAACTGGCAACACTTGCAGTTACAGACTAATAATTCCACATCAAACAAATTCCTGCAATTAGTTAAGGGAAAATGGTGAGGCGAGGAATGCCAAGTTTATCATTCTTTTTGCAGCCACGAAACGTGCAAAAATTTGGGCTGGGATCCAGTTATGAAACAATTTCCAACATTAGTAGCAAGGATTATATAAGATATAAGAATGTGATTCATTTTAAAGGATGTCATTCTCCTATCCCTGGCAGTTTTGACAATGATTTTATCATCTGCTTTGGGATACAAATTCAGCCAGTCCTTTTCCACTTTAAAGACAAAGGGATGGTAAGCTTCATTTGCTAAGCATCTGTCCAGAATTTGATTGTTTGGAGTGGGGGAAGGGCCTCATTTGTTAAAAGGGTTGCCAACTGACCCAAAGACTATCTGTCTAAGCAGCTCTTATGCTTTAACCACCAAGTTAAGACTTCAGCATGACACGCCTCTTCACATGACATGCTAATGACCATACATCAAACAGATGTCATGTATAAAGGCCAACTTAAAAAGCTGACAACTTTTCAGGTGGAATCTGCACTCTTACTTCGCAATGTTTTGGCTTTTCAGAAACTTTATAAAGAATTTTCAAACCCACAACTATTTCTAACCTTTTGACTACAACAACTTTTGTCTCGGAGTGGACAAAAATAAAACAGCAAATTGCTGTGACAAAGCTTTTGTTTAAAATAAATGTTAACCAGTCTCAGATCTTCCATAAATTTGGGGAAACCGCCGCAACCACTTAAAAATAGGGATGGAGTAAATAATTAAATATATAAATAAAGAAGGGAAACGGAGTCGGAGGTGGGGGGGGGGATCGCTGTAAGCGGGAAAGCCAGAAGCAGAGGAATTAGCTAAACAAAAGAAATCATGGCGGAGCGTTTCTGTTTGGCACCCTCAAAGGCTGTGAGGATTATGGACTGAAAAAAACTCCCCCAGATGGCAAGAATGTCGCTTCAGCCGGGTAAGTGGGACAGCAACCCGGGGGTAACGGTGAAAACCCTTCCTAAGTCCCCCTTTCTCCTTTCAAAAGCCCCTTTCCCCGCCGCCTTCATTAATCTCCGCTCCTCTATCCCCTAGTACAGTATTAGGAGCTAATGGGTTGTAACTTCGTCGTAGGACCGGAAGATTTTCTGGTCGTTTACGCAACGACCGGAGCGCGCGTCGTGTGCCAAAGCTTGTGCCTTTGCGCAGCGGCCGGGGCGCATCGGGGCGTTCGCTCTTCTAAAGTAGAAACTCAGAGGGGGGGACTGTGTCTCGCAAGCGAGGGTCGCAGCTCTCCTGCTTTCAGCAAATGAACTCGCGGGGGCGTGGAGGGGGGACTTTGAAAGGCAGCCAGAGGTCCTCACCCTGCTGTCTGGCAAAAGAGTTTGCCTGCGCGTGTTCGTTTGGAGAGAGGAAACGAGGCAGGCGAATAAGGCGGATCCTGTCTTCTGGGAGAAGAAGGGCGAGGAGGAACTGGGGGAACGAAAGCCCCCTTGCTTTGTATTCCCTAGTGATGCGTAGAGAAGAAAAGAGGTGCTTAGCTTTAAAGGGGTCGAGGCGTGTCGGACGTTTGGTTCTACCAGTGAGGTTAGATTGGGTTAACCGTTAACCAAACCATTGTGGCTTTCTTTGTCATAAAGGAGCATCAGATTATGGAGTTGTATGAGAAGACAGATCAACTTCTGAGTACACCTACAGTGATTTTCTTTCCTGCGTAGCAGAACAAGCAACAAAGCCCTAATTTTTACTTGTCGGTAGGACAACGTTCTATCAAAAGATACCAAACAGACATACTGATGGAAGAGACTTTGCAGCTCGAAGTTGAGCTTTGTGCTTGGTTGTTTTCTTGCAGATGTTTTTATTACCAAACCAAGTAACATCAGTGCTAGAAGGGAGTGGGATTTGCCCTGTCATGTTGCTGTGAATATTCTTGGTGGTTCTTTCATTAGGCTGTTGTTTGCTATTAGCTTATTTGTCTGTTACCTAGTTTGGTAAACAAACATCTACAAGAAAACAACCAAGCTAATCAGAGCACCAGGGACCCTACCAGTATCGAATACTGCAACATATTCTATTTTGTTCAATAAGAAGTAGGTATCTGGGCAGTGTATAAAATGTCTTCCTGCCACCTTGCTTTCCAATTCAAAATGCCCTCTTAAGATATCATTGCTCACTTTTCAGCCTGGTATATTTTTAGTTGTTCCTTCACCAACATACTAATTTGAGCTACTTCTTCTTAGCTTCTAAGATCAAGATCACCTGGGTACTGGGTAGTTGTAATGATGCTTATGCACACAGTACAATTTTTTTTAAATACTAAAAGATGCAATAATAGTGATAATAAAATACATTGCATTTTCTACCATGCTGTCATAGATAGGGCACATAAAAATCCAATTCACTACAGCTAACTTCTCTGGACTATGCTTCATTACAGTATGATGAACTAAATGAGTTGCAGAGCATTTAGGCACCAAAGTTCAAGATACAAAGCAGAGCAACACAGAATTGGCTGGATGTTTTCAAGCATCACTACCAAAGAACAAAAAAAAGCATCTTTATTGATTTATAAAACTACTGGACAAATGTTATTGACCCAGGAAAAGTTGAGCATTGATTCTTCATATATTTCAGAGGCAGTTTTTGCATTTGGAAATGCAAAACTCCTTCCCAGGAAGAATATGAGCATGTAGCATTATCAGTCTTCACTGTTGCCCACAAGAACAAACCCAGGCAGGACATTTAGTGCTTCCAAAAAGGAGATGAAGCAAAAGTGAAATATTCTAGACACAGTCTGATTTAGAAGGATATGGCTCTTGGGTTTGTGAACTGCTATTAAAGAGGATCTTCCATTCCCTTTATAGTATTCCATTTACCATGAAATACTTTTCTTTTAAATTTTAGGTAAAATACTCAGTGTCTTGCAGCAGACTTACTTACGAAAACTGGGAGAACCAAGGATGATGGTGTGGGTATTCCATAGATAAATAGTGCTCTTTTCTATAGGCTGGAATTTCACCATATATTCTAAGAACAACCAGTAACTACATATATGCTTGCTGTTGAGCTGGAGGTACATTGTTGGAAACTCACAATGAAGCATAAAAAAAATCGTACCAAGTAATGTAGCAATGGGTCACTGGCTTTACTCTTTTCTTGATAATACTTCTTTTTTTGTAATGCAATATATTCCTTTCTAACATATTTAAAGGAGCTGTTTTACTTATTTGATTTCGAGACTTCAGAGATATTAGCTAATAAAACTCCCATATTCCATGTTAGAAATGTTTACAAGATGGCAAATATGTTTTGTTTGAAAACCAAAACAAGCAATTAGTTTGGAAGTGCAGGTGAATCATTGCTGATAGGCTGCACCGGCACAGGTGTCAAACTCGCCGCATCACATTGCTGACGTGATGTTTTGCAATGTTTTCCCCATTTGCAGAGCTGGCGTGGCCCACAGGCCTCCAGTTTGACACTCCTGGAGTTTAGCAGAACACTTAGGTTGTTCTGGCTTGTGACCAAAGGAATTTTATCTTAGCCCTCTTCTTCCCTAAATACCCTGTGGGCCAGCTTGCCAATCACTTTTCCTTGTCAAGAAAACTGCAGAGAATTGTCCAGGCAATTGCCAAGAATTAAGACAAAGCCAATAAACTCACCCCCGTCTGGCTTCTCTTTTACTGCTGCTGTCCCCAGGTTCAAGAAAGTTATCTCATGAACCTTCCTATTATCCCAGTGCCTTTCTTTCTGTGTTTCTCTTTAACAGCTACCACCTGCTATAGCAACTCCAAAACACTTCTGCCTAAAAAACATGTTCGTACCAAACACAGATGTAATTATAGGCAAGAGCACTAGAAATTAGCCATCTTTTGCAAATCTCTATTGAATATATACTACTTACTGCTTTCTGTTCAGTTCAAACCTTATTTCGGTCAAAATCCAGTACAAAACAAAACAGTTAACAAAATATTTAAGAGAGGAAGGCCAGAGGTATAAAACTCAAACTAAAAAGATGGTATAGATTGTTATTACTATTTTTATTATCACTCTAAATTATGTCTCTAAAACTAAAAAGCTATTTTAAGTTTCACTCTAAAATAAAGATATTTACATAAATCAAAACATTTTCTATAATATCTATCATTACTACATCATTATCCCAGCCCTCATTTTTAGAACTTGTTGCTCTTCACTTTTCTACATCATTTCAAGAATGAAGTTTTGGGGGAAAGGCCATGTCTCTGAATCCAGAGTAGACCTGTTTTAAAATGATGGAATGTTTGTCATGATGAAATTAAATCCCATTCATTACAGGGGGCATGTCTTAGTATGACTAAATCTGGTACTAACAACTAATTCTTTGAAATCAAATTGGTTCCCATGACAAGCTCATGTCAATGTAAATGTAAGCATTTCTACCCATTCAACTTTTGATTAGTCTCTTAGGGCATTCAGATACATTAGATGGTATTGTAAGTAATGCATCACCTACACTTTTTTAAAGGTAAAATTGCAGCTCATTTAATTGATGTGAGATTCTGATTATCAAAACATATAGACATGTAAAATGTATTGCTAGGGTAATTACTATCACTATGTTCCCTGTGCACTTATTGTCAAACATAGTTTTATAGGAGGAAAAAGTGTTAAAGAACTGGGACATTGCCAAGTAGCACATATTTGATGGTATAGTTGACTTCCCTCTCTCCCTGTATGTGTCTGTCTGTGTGTGTGTGTGTACACCCACACCCTACATACACACACATACTTTTCTATGTAGCCATATTCAAAGATACCAAAAATTAAAGTGATTATTTACAGTAATAAAAACAACTTAAACAGATATTAAACCATATTTTAAAAGGTCAAGACATTAACATAAGTAAATTAAAGCACATTAGAAACAGGGTCAAAATAAGCTACTACAATTAAAAAAGTCTAGCAGTAATTAGTATTCAATATTAAAGTGAATCTTAGTTGCTCATATTGGGAAGGGATGATATAGTACATTACTCTTTCCAGTTACTTTTAATAGAGATGTAGTACAGAGCTGAATCTTTCTTATCATTGAAATAGACACACTTTCCTTCCACACAGAACTTGGTGACTGTAATTAAAAAGTGAGGCTGAAGATTGTTCCTAAAATAAGCAGGAGAAGATTCTTGTATGGGTTTTCTATCAAGTTAGCAAGCCAGGAAGTTCAAATACTCCATATATTTATGTAGAGTTTCTCTTGGTATTTCCTCCACTAATCTTGTTCACTTGATGATGTGGTATCTCTTGCTTTGCTGTCTCACTCCACTTTGTTTTTTAATACTCAAGTGAACATTTTTTGTCCATTTGTCCTGATTCCAAGAACCTGCTGCCAAAGCAGTGGAGAATTAGGTTCCAGCAGCTTACATACACATTCTCATTCCAGGCTGACAGCATCTGTGAGACTGTCACTATCATACAAGTAATAATATTAGATGTAGAACCCATATTCCAATTTGCATATCCTTCCAAAGCATTTCCAGTAAATTTGATTTAATTGATTCCCCAGAATCTTCTGTAATTTATTTTGACTTTGGATTTGCATTTCAACTTCTTATAACTGGGAAACTTGACTGGTAAAAAAATTAATGTTATCGTAAAATTTCCATTTAAAGTTGCTTAACAACTTTGGCTAAATATAAGTATAAAGTTCCTTAGCAACTAAAGTTTTGGAGGTCGTGAAACATTCCCTGAACTACTACTTTTATGTCTTGAAAACTTCATCCATTCATCCATTCTATTCTTGATTCACTTTTAATCAGTGCTTTGTTTGGCACAATGCATCCTTTCAATCTAACTTCTTTGTACTGTTATGTAATCCTAGCCAAAGATCATATTTTTATTTATTTTGTCATCACATTTATATTTTCCCTTCCTTGTGGGAGTTCAAGGCATCATATCTAGCACTTTTACAGTATTTCCTTGCAATCTCACCTCTGTAAGGAAAATTGAGCTGATAGCGGCTAATTGAAAGTCATTTAGCTTCTCTATCTGATACTGCCTTGACAATTGGGTTTTCCAGGTTTTGACCAACATCTTCACCTTCTTATGCCACACTAACACTTGGAATGGCATTCACCATGTACCACTGCCAGCATCATTTATTATAAATGAATCTGGTTGAAAGACATAGGAATAAGAATTATCTAATGAGTGAAGGAATAAATACTTCCCAATTCTCTGCTCTTGGTCCACAAATCAAAGGGTCATTTTGACTCTATTCTAGACTATCTTTAGTCACTTCCAGCCAAAGGCAGTGCGGGGCTAAGTGGATCAATGGTCTGAAACAGTGTCATTTATGTTCAAGCTAAATTTGCTTCCTCCATATTTTTTTGTTGCCAATTTTGGAAGCATGTCTGATGTAGAGCATTCAGAATTCAGTGTAAAACTTTCAGCTAATAGGAGTTAGCATGTGTATTGAGAGGGAAGAAATCTCAGAACTGTTGCTGGATTTGTCTTCCAACATGCTGCATATATAATAGGCAGACTCTCCCAGACTATAAGTGGACAGTAAGATATTATGACATGAATATATATTTTGGAGTGTTGAGCAAAATGAGAATTTCATGCATTGGCAATATAGTGTGACGAGTTGTATCTGGCATGACCTTGTGCTTACAGCAGGAAGCTGAGACATAATGAATTCTGCAGAAAACCTAGTGCACAAAAATCACAGGACATTTCTCATTTTATTTCGCTAATAATACTCTCCTCATTTAATACCATGTCTATACATTTTCTTGCATGCATCGCATATGAAGGGAGATGACAGGGCGCCATAGGTACAGTATCTGATGCACCTCTTCTGAATAATTTTTAAATACTCCAATTAGAGAAAAAATCTATTGATTTTCAAACTTATTAAAAGAACATATTATGTATCCCAGTTCAACATGGCAGCTACATATTTATCATCAAAAACATTGTTGTGATGGTCACTGAGATAATGTTTCCTAAAAATAGATGCATACAGATTCCAAACAGATCAGATTTTAAATCTTGATTCACAGCAATGTATCATGAAACTCTTTGCCCATATTGTTGCATTCATGTGGGTTCCTCTATGCCACTAGCTTTATTCTTTTTTGATGTGCAAAGGAATGATAGGAAAGACTCAATCCCCAAAGCTTTTCAACCTAGGTTAGAGATATATAGTATATGGAGAAGTTAAGCTCAATAATAGAGATAAGAAGAAACAGAATTGTCTGAACATAAACCACCTTGTATTGCAGATGAAAAAAAAAGCTACATCGGTAGGAATGTTGTGTCAAGATTAAGTGAAGTAAACAGTCATTTCTGTTCTGTATTGGTCAGACCATATTTTGTATGTTGCATCCAGTTCTGGGCACTGCTTTGATAAAGTGGATCTTATCCAGAGGAAAGCAGCCAAGATGAGACGTCAGCAGGAAGTAAAATATTATGAATGGTTGGAAATGTTGATGTATTTAGCCCGGAGAAGAAAATTCTCAGGTAACATATCATGTAAAGGGCTATCTTGGAAAAAAAATAGGGCAGGTTTTTCAGCGTTATTTAAGAAGGTAGGATAAGAAGCTGCCTTTAGATTGCAAGAATTGGACTGGCTACCAGAAAGCATTTTCTAAGAATTTTCATAGTGCAATGGCCTATCCTGGAAGATAGAAAACTCTCTTTACTGGAGATGTTTAAATAGAGGTTGGATAGCTATTTCCTGTAGATGCTGTCATAATGCAAGGGCTGAAGGTTGTACTAGATCAGGGGTGTCAAACTTGCATTGCCACGGCAGTGTCACGTGACGTATTGGGACTTTTGCTAAACCAGGCAGGGGTAGGGCCAGCACATGATGCATCCAACCCATGGGCTGTGAGTTTGACACCCCGTACCTCCAAGGTTCTTCCAAGCCCTTATATTGGATGATACTCCATATGTAACTGTAACTGGTTACCAGTTGCCCTCTGGGTGAGATTCAAGGTGCTGGTGCTGACCTATAAAGCCCTTCATGGCTTAGGACCGGGATACTTACGGGAGACCCTGCTGCCAGCAACTGTTTCCCATCGCCCCGTGCGCTGTCACATACAGGGCCTCCTTGGGGTTCTGTCAGCCAGACAATGTCGGCTGGCGACCCCTAGGGGTAGGGCCTTTCTGTGGGAGTACCCACCCTGTGGAACCACATGCCCCTGGAGCTTCGGGTGGCCCCTGACCTCCGCTCTTTCCATCGGGGCTTAAAAACATGGTTGTTCCAACTTGCTGACCTGGACTGAAGGTGGGGATGGGAGTTTTAAGTGATTGTTTTACTGTTTTAGCTTGTAATTGGGTTTCTTATTTAATTTCTTTTTAATTGTATATTTGTATTGTTTTTATGATTGTACGCCGCCCCGAGTCCTTCGGGAGATGGGGCGGCTTAGAAATCAAACAAACAAACAAACAAATAAATAAATAATAGCATAGAATAAATAGTGGGGATTGAAGCAGTTTTCCTTGATTTCTGTATTTCCTAGTTTTGTAACACCAATTATAATTTATCTGGTAATTACAAACTGGGGAAATGAACTCCTTTGCCACGTTATTATTGATTTGTTTCTGTGTTTTGTCTTAAATAGAGGTAAGCCTTTCCAAATTTTCGATATTACTGTTCAGCTCTTTTCTTTAAATTATTGAAGTTCATCTTGATATTTCACAACTGTTGTTCTGTTTTCTGTTTTTTTTTCCAGAAAACACCGGTTTTATAGCAGTAGTAACAGCAAGATGGTCTATATCCCCTGACCATTATTAGTTGCCATTCAGAAGTCCAAATATTTATCTGGATGTTGAACTTGAACTGAAATCTACCCCCCTGTTCTGTCCTAGGCTTCCAAGATCATGAAGCAGACTCCTCGTCCCAATAAAACCCCTTTTATTTAGGTTAAAGTGATTTCTTCTCCAGCAAAGTCCTGGCAAACAGTCTTTCATGAGATTTCACAACATAGCTTCCAAACGCCACTCTATCAGCAATTACTTGGCAAGAAATCAGTAACAGATCTTCACTTTAATGCAGCAGTCACCAACCGGTGGGCCGCAGCCCACTGGTGGGTTGTGAGAAAATTTTGGTGGGCCACAGAGAAATCTCACCCCCAGAACACCTCCCCCAAAGCAATTAATCCAGGCTGCTCAGAAACACAAGACTGCACCGCCCACATGGCCCACGGGAACCCTCCCCGCCCACTCCTTACCCAGGAAACTTGCCTGCTAAATTGCTATCTTTCTGACCATCAGCTGTTCTGCTGTGCTGAGAGATTTAGATTAGCTAGGAAGCAGGAAATGGTTGGATTTCTTGCTTTCTAGCTAGTCTTTAGATCTTCAGCTCTGCTTTTAAGCACAGCCGAACCTTCCTTAGGACTGAAGGTTCTATTATTCAGCGCAGACACATGGCAAGCAAATTTTATGTGACAGACTGAGCTAGCCGGCAGATAGATAGATCACTGAATGATTCTGTGAGCAACTCAATCTGCCTGCCAGCTTTGCCTGATTTTGGATAAGAGGCGCTCTTTTTTTTAATAAAAAATTCAATATTTACATACATGGTGTGTTGTGAGTTAATTTTATGAGTTTGCTTGCAAGCAAATTTTATGTGACAGACTGAGCTAGCCGATGGCAGATAGATAGATCACTAAATGAATCTGTGATTCTGTGAGCAACTCAATCTGCCTGCCTGCTTTGCCTGATTTTGGGTAAAAGTTGCTCTTTTTTATATAAAAATTTAATATTTATATAAATATTTATAATATTTACATACAAGCCATGCCCAGCCAGTCACATGACCACCAAGCCACACCCACAAATTAGGCCATGCCCACAGAACCGGTTAGTGGTCCCTGGGATTTAAAATTATGAGTTTGGTAGTCCCTGAGGTCTAAAAGGTTGGCAACCCCTGCTCTAATGAATTGAACTAATTGTCTCCTGCAAACACCACTCCCCTTTAGCTCCTCTTTATTCCCTATGGGAGGGGCCATTCACCATTCTCCTTAGTCTTTATTCCTGAGTCGCCCCTTGTTCCTTAACTGATCCCTTCTCCTGGCAGCTCTGTGCATGCGCACACTGGAAACAGGCTCCAGCTGTTCTTCTGCTCCACTGATCTCCGACTCCGAAGGCTGCTGATAATTGTCAGATGGTCCTGGCCCCATCTCTGCCTCTGACACAGAGCACTCGTCAGAGCCTTCCCCAGACTCCAGGACTGGCCCATGTTCCTCCCCAACCTCCTCACTGTCTGAGTCTGCCGCCAGCTCCGCTAGCCGCTGGCAGGCCACAACATCCCCATTCTTTGCCAGGTGCTGCCAGACAGAACAGTCAAGTCCACTGTGGCATGACTAAGAATCCTGAAAATATAGCACTGAGTTTGCAGGCATCAATCTAATTTTTTTAAAAAAAAATTCTTTGGCTAGAAATTATTAATGCATACTGAAAATTCTTAATTCTGGCTTGCCTGTACTGTAGTATTGGAGCATTTAGCAGAAGGAATTCATGCCCCCACCCTCCACATGTACAAAATGATCTGTCTTTATTCTGTCCAAACACTGAAACCTCGTCTTGATGTGGGAGAATAAGTGAAAAAACCCAAATGCGTTACAAGAAATTCTCTTTCTCATTAAGTCTGTTCGAAATGAGGATTTACTGCATGGGCAGCAATGGCCCCTGGGGGCTTCTTGCTCATAATCCCACCTTGAAAATGGTTCTGCAGTTATTCTCACAAAAATACTGACACCGTTTTCAGATTGGTATATCAACTTCACACAGAACTAATTGCAACCCTTGATAGGCAATTTATTCATTTGACTTTTCTCTCTTTCTTTCTTTGGCTGAATGCCCTAGTTCTATAATACCAACTAACTTAAACCTTTCTATTTTTCCTCCTTTCCTTATGGATTTCCAGCCTTGAACTGTGAACATTTCCCATTGGGCTGTTTAGTTACAATAATGCAGAAAGCAGACAGTGAATTCTCTTGCTTCTGCTTGTGGAATCCTTCCTGGACATTAAGATATTATGACATGAATATATATTTTGAGCATCACACAAAATGATGCTCAAAATGAGGATTTCATGCATAGGCAATACAGTGTGACGAGGAATATCTGGCATGACCTTGTGAATGCCACCAGGGCCTCCAGAATAAACAAAACGGGGGAATATGGGAAGCAGATGTTGCGATCCAGAAGAAGAATTTTAAGAGTTTCCATAAAAACAGGAGAATAATATAGAATTATGCAGGCGTGCAACTTTTTCTGAAAGCAGTTCAAGATAAACTTAGGAGGGAGGGAAAATGGCAGATTACAGAGACAAAATGAGATCAACTCCCCCCAAACTAAGCACATAACTCAAAAGTAGAGAAAGAAAAATATGGAATAAGAAATTAGCACAGCTGAGGAACAAAGGAAAAGTGTGTAGCAATATAAGGTAAATTAGAGACCGTCAGAATAGGTATTTATAAGCTGGTAGAAATAGGTGTTTTTTTTCTCTATTGAGCTGATAGGCATCCACAAATACACTGTGCCCTGAAACCTTTGTAAGAAAGGACACCAGCAGCATCATACATCCTTACCTCAAAGGCCTAATTTCCATTACAGTTTTCAAAACAATTAAAACAATAACAACCCCCAGTAGTTGGAGAGACTCCCACCATTTCTTATCTTCATCCTGCACACAAATAAGAGAGTATCTCACTTCTCTTCCAGCCTGCCAGAGGGTGCTGTTAAGGTGATTGGAAACAGTAAGAAGTAACTCCTGGCTAGCAACTCTGTGGACTTCTGAGCACAGAGAAAGTCAGCTGCAAAGAAGCAAAAGCTTTATATGGGGTGGGAAAAACAATAACTCATCACACAAGGAAAAATGAAGCAGTGGAGGTCATAGTGGCTTATGATATTTCATCGTGGTGCAGTCATTTGAGGGAGCAAAGATCTTGGCCAGCCTCTGCAATTGAAATCTCTCTTAAGGACATGATGAGTGTGCTTCTGTGTTTTGCTTTTTGTTTTTTGGATTTGAAAGCATTTTTTTTCTTTGTATTTCTTCATCTGGTTGGGATTTTTGATAGAAAAAAAAGTTCATGAAAAGCTAAATACAGATGTTCATTTCTTCTAATCAATCTATATCTATCTATCTGTCTGTCTATCTATCTATCTATCTATCTATCTATCTATCATCTGTACGTAATTTTCAACAACCTTCATATTTCTGTGTGCAGTTTTTTTATCTGCTCTCACAACATTCCGAGAAGTACAAAAATTAAAAAATAATAGTGTTCTGGTTTGTATATGAGTTAAAAAAAGAATTGGGCTAAATTGTTTTATAATGAGATCTACAATTTTCTATCACTGATGTCTCTTATCAGAAGGTATCAAATTATCTATTTTTATGGCTACATGAACAGAAAGGTGATTATTTTGGGGGGGTGTTCAGAGGTTAAGATCTGAGACATGGCCTTTTGTTCTTCTGGTTTGAATTTCACCTGAAACAAGGAAACCCAATGTTTCATATTTGAACAAACTTTCCTTAGACCTTGGAAAGAGATATGAGTGAACATTTAAGGTTTTAGAATACCCAACTATACTGGACTCGGGACAACTTACATTTTAGACCATGTTTGAGGATTAATTTGTGACAGAGGCATGGAAGAATTGGGTTTTATAAGATGAACATTCCAAATCAAGAACAACAAGAAGTATTAAACATTGAATATTCAGATCTCCTTATGAAGATGTGGTTGTTTTAGTTTTGATGCTGTATCTGGTTTTTCTTTTGAGGAAAAGTCAAAATGAGGACTGGGCTAAATCATTAATTGGGTGAGCTGCACTACAGTAATACCTCTGAAAGCCAATTCTGGATGTATTTGTAGAATATTCGTCTATTCAAGGACTAAACAGTATGTAAAGTCTTTTGTTATTTTTCTTTGTTTTAAATAAACCCCAATTTAACACCCACACAAATATATATATATACATAGTTTCTAAGAATTGTTGGCTTTTATAATGATATTTTTACATCAGAGTTTCAAATTATTTTTTGTGCACTGCTGTAGGTTCCATTGGGAGGAACAGCAGGATAGAAATTAAATAATGCATCATTGAATGATGATGATAAATATATGTTAATAACTTTCACATGCAAATAATTCAATTTTAAACAGACTTTAAAAAATTAATGATTAGATGACCTCTAGGGTAGAGTGTACCTATTCTATGAACTACCTTTTCTAAGCAGCCAGCAGCAGTAAACTATATTTAGTCTTCATTTACCCATATAGCACACTCAGTCTTCATCAATCCATACTATTTCTCCTCCCATTATTTTTTAAAGAATTGTTAGTAATACTCAAAGCTTTGAGTTCACTATATTATATTGTTAACTGTCCTGTTATATATAGGTGGCAGCATTTGGGCTATAAGATTATCACTGTCTGGAGAATGAATACATTGGTATATTAAGCTCAGTTTTTCCTGAAACAAAGAGTTGTTGGATGTTAGCAGACTAATTATGCACATACTTCCGTTTAAAATGCATTTAATTAATGCATTGAAATAATACTATGGAACAAATAATGTATATAGTTCGGTTGTAACATGTTTTTTTCAAATAGGCTGGATGGGCTCCATCCTGAGGAACTACAGCAAGCTGAGTAAATAATACATGGAAGGATAATACACACTTTTAAAAGTCCATAATTACATATTTACATGACAGTCTGTAAATTCCATAATTACTTAGTTACACAATAGACCATAACAGCTGCTACTGTCTGTAATGGCAACTCCCACAGAATGGCATTATAGATGATTTTTAACAATATGAAGTAATGTAAATAAATAAATGCATCAAGAACTATCTCCAAACCATCTCATAGACACACAGACACAGAGAGCAACAAAATCAGAGGTTTTTCTTTTGGGCTTGATGGACAAACAGTTGGGGGGCGGGGAAAGTCATGGAACTTTGTTTTTATACATGATAACTTCAGCAAGATTATAGTATGCACAAAGATGGAAAGATTTTGGGCTCCCCACAATAAAGGAATGGTTGATGAAGATGATTAAATTTGGTGAGATGACTAAATTGACTTCTTTGATCAGAGAAAACACAATATCTACTTTTATTGGTGCCTGGAAACAGCTTATAGATTTTCCAATGAAACACAAAAAAACCTTATGATTTATGGTTTTGATGATTAGACAGACTGTAGAAAGAAGAAAACCATTCTTATTGTAGAATAAATTTGTAATTGTACTTAGAAGAATAGTAAAGAAGATTGGAAGCTCCTGATTTGTATCTTCTTTTTTTACCTTTTTTTGCACTTTAAGATTTTTCTTTAATTTTCTTCTTCTTCTTTACATTAGTTTATGTTAGTTTATAATCTTTTTAAAAAGTCTTTAATAAAATTATGCAAAACAAAAAGCAAGTACACAGAAAGACATGCATACCATATGAGCTTTCTTAACTCTGATCTACAGAAAGTAATCCACATGCAGATGTCCTGTAGCGGTCTTTGCATATTAGGAAGTGTGAATCTCAATTGGGTACACATCTGAATGCAGAAGTGGTGTATACACACTGGATTACTTCCAAAGGTCATGCAACTAAACGCACATCAAATGTAGATGGGAAATGCAAATTTAATTAAACACACAGTTTGGATCCTGTTGAAAGCAAGCAATGATTTCTGTATTCGATGGTCATCCTATGCAGGTTGAACACAAAATTGCACAGGTTACACATATAACTTTTCAAGAGGAGGCTTCATACTGTTTTTTTATATATATAATATATCAATATGCTTGACACACTCAATGAAGTACAGAATGACAGGTCTCTGCCCCATAGGATTTGCAATTTACAATTCAATGCAGGGGAAATGACAGTGGAGTAGAGGAAAATGAGGTCAGGTAAACAGAGCACAAATGTACACCTTTCTTAATGTACTTATAGAGTAATCCTGCACATGCCTATTTAGAAGTAGGTTCCATTAAGTTGCCTTTACTTGTGATTAAGCCATATTGAATAAAACAGAGCTCAAGTTTGAGTAAATGCTCATAGGATGGAGCTTTTTGCCTCAGATATAGCAAGATTATTAGGGCCAAACCTTTGTGTCATAGGATGTTAAGAAAAGATGTGTATATATAGATATTTTACACAATTTTCCTCATGATCAAAAGTGGGACTTAAAAGTGCTTAGGAATTTAGAAGAACTACACATCTGAAACTAGACTATACATTTTTATATTTTTTAACCTGGAGCCTCAACCACATCTACAGATGTTTGAAAATTAGTTAGCTAGTCAATTAGTTAGTTCAATTTATGTAGCCGTCTGTTTCTCATATGTGACCTTGGGTGACTCATTCAGTTAATGAGCTAAGACAAAGGTAGTTTTTCCAGTTTAAAGAGAAGGTTGTTTCTTAGCCTCAGCTTCAGCTCAACAAGATGAGGAGGATAAAGAAGATGATGCTTATACAGTACATTGTATACATGATCCCCTATCCAGCAATGCCTCAAACAGTTGATATTAATCTTTCTACATTCCTTTTGTTAAAAGAAACAGGAAGCTGTGACTGAAAGAATGAGTTTGCCCAAAACTATCTGATTGATACAGCCTAGTAGTGACTCATAGATCAATCATCAAATGTTATCTTTAGGAAAAGGTAGCTGAGTTGTCAGACAGTCAGGTTTGTGTAACCTCAGGATCCATACGCTTAACCACTTCTCATAGTATGGCATGGCAAGGTTCTGCATAAGGTTAAAGTGTCCTTCAAGTTGAATTGGACTCCTTATAATTATGGAAACATCCTTGTAGTTTTGTTGACAAAATACAAAAGTAGTTTATCATTGCCAACTTTTGGGATTATTATTTTTTCTACTCCACATTTATTCACAGCCTGGATTTCTTGGCCATCTCCCACCATTTCTATATCAGCCTGGCAAAATTTCATTTCCGAGATGAACCCAGCCACTACAGATAGTTCTCAACTTAAGACCACAATTGAGCCCAAATTTTCTGTTGTTAAGTGAGACATTTGTTAAGTGAGTTTTGCCCCATTTTATGACCTTCCTTGCCACAGTTGTTAAGCTAATCACTGCAGTTAATTAGTAATTTGGTTGTTAATGAATCTGGTTTCCCCATTGATTTTGCTTGTCAGAAGGACGCAAAAAGTCACATGACCTTTGGACACCGCAATGGTCATAAATATGAACCAGGTGCCAAGCACCTGAATTGTGGTCATATGATCATGCGGATGATGTAAAGGTCGTAACTGTGAAAAACAGTCATAGGTCACTTTTTTCAGTGCCATTATGGCTTTGAACAGTCACTAGATGAACTGCTGCAAGTCGAGGACTATCTGTATAGCTATCAGAAAGCTGCAGGCAGAAATTGCAGTGACCAGCATGTCAGGAAAACAAATGATCAATGCTACATTGACTGCCTAACAGATTCAGGGGTGGGATCCTACTGGTTCTGCCCAGCTCTATAGAACTGGTAGCTCTGAAGAGCAGCAGACACCGAACCGGTGCTGTGTTTGCTGCTGCTTGGCCCACCCGCCCGCCTGGGCTCTTACCTGTCTTTTATTTCCTGCTTTTTCAACCTCAGCTGCTTTGCACGGCACGGCTGAGGTTGAAAAAGCAGGGAAAAAGAGGCTTTTCAAACACTGTGTACCTGCGCGCTGCACTTTTCAGCTCTCCGGGCAGCACAGTTTACGGTTTTTTTACATGCGCGCACAGCACGTGTCTGGCATAGTCACAGAACTGGTAGTAACACTGGTTGAATCTCACCCCTGAACAGATCCTCTTATATTGTTTCAGTACAGGGCAAAATAATATTAGCAAAACAAGAAGGCCTTACCCCATAAATTGACACAATAGTCTGTCTTTTAAAACAGGAATATGAAAAAAGCAAGCAATGAGAAGTGGTGCAATGCTAACAGTTGATGGATGTAAGCTAAGATTTGATAGATTAATATGCTTTGCTGCTTGATATTCATTAATCTGCTTTGACAGGGCAGTGAAAGGTAGAATTAATTTTATGATTTTTGTTTTGATATAGATTTTATTGTTTCTCTTTGTTTGGATAACATTTTATGTAGATAGGAAGGCTCTCTAAGCTTTCAAAACTATGGAATTCTTAATGTAATTATTCTTTTACAAGATCAGTGCAGTGATTTTTGTTCCCATGAGGTTCATTCCTTGCCTAGGGGTTTCCAGTATTAAAGACTGTATTAAATGGAAAAAGAAAGAGAAAATCAAATCCAAGTATCAGTTCTTGAAGGTTGTTTAAAGTGTTATCATTGCTATTATATGAAACATCTGGATGAATATGAAGAAGACCATTCTGGGAGAGAAGATTTCCAAATTGCAGCTGCTTCTAGTTGGCCTAAATGGAGTGGGTTTTGCTTGCTCTGTATTCAGAATTGAAGAATTCCAGATGTTCCTACCAACCCAGAAAGGTTTCATCCCATGACAGACTCATGTTTGTGCTGTAAGAAGAAAAAAAATAGGATATTTGTAGAGGTTAACAGGAATTAGATGTTTAAAGAGTTGTTTCAAGTCTATATTCCTGTTCTTGTTCCTTTTCAGCTGAGAATTATGAACATGTCTTGTGAACTTCAAGGTGCTAGGTTGATTATTCTAAACTAATATTTGCAATGCAGGGATTGACAATATTCAGGTGCAGCTGAATTTTAGTTCCACCCAATTTGTAACCAGTGGTGAGCGACAATGGAATCCCCTACCCCAAAAGACCTGAGGACCATTTCTACTGGAACAGTTCTGTCAGTTCTGGGCATTGGAAAGTGAAGGGTGAAGAAACGCACCATTTGACAGCCATAAAAGTCAAGTGTTTTTGGTCAAAAACAAATGATTTGTTTGTACATGCAAGACTTCATTTGCTGCCTTTTTTATGGTAATGCAGCGTAAAGACTAAGACAGATATCTTCCCTGTAGTGTTAACTACTCTAAGAGGTAACATTATGGAATGTCATCTTTTACCTTTTATAATGATAAATATTTCTGAAACATAGCGAAGTGGGAAACCTGCATGTATTAATATGTCTATCCTGCCTTAGAATAAAGAGTAAATCTACAATTTATTTTAACTGGAAAATTGTCAGAAACTAAGTGATTCCTGACAAGTAAAGAATACACTCATTGTACATAATTCTTTTCTTTGAATGCCTTTCATATATTATGAAGAGACATCATCACACTAACTGCCCCACCACAGAAATATTGCTAAGAAAGACTTAACAAAGAACACTCTACCTCAATCCTGATATCCTTCTGATGTTTTGCATGCCAGTTCCTATAATTAGCTCAACCATCTTTCATGTTATCTGGAGATTATAATCTTTGAAGTGAGCACAACCTTTTGTCATACTATCTGGATATATAAAACCCAAAGGAGAGCAGATTGTGGAAGGCTGCAGTATTGTTTTGTGATAAGATTTGCAACCAATGTCTCCTTATTAGTTGTCTTTGAAACTACAAATACCAATTCCAATAAGAAGGGATAGTAAGGATCATAAGGATAGTAATAATGTTACTGTCATACAACATGGGTAAATGTACATAAACCTTAGCATTGTGAGAATTAGGTCTTTAGCAGACTGATGGCGCGGGGGAAGAAACTGTTCATGTGTCTAGTTTTGGCTTGTAATATAGTGGTGTCCCGAGGGAAGGAGTTGAAACAGTTTATGTCCAGGATGTGAGGAGTCTGTAGATATTTTCTCAGCCATCCTTCTGATACACTCAATATACAGGTCTTATATAGAAGGCAGTCTGGTTGCAATTGTTCTTTCTGCAGTCCTAACTATCCATTGGAGTCTGTGCATGTCCTGTTTGGTTTCTTACCAAAACAGAGAGTTATAGAAGTACATATGACAGTCTCAATAGAGTATAGATTGAGAGACTCAATAGGATAGATGGAGCCATCAATCAAGTTTTTTCCCTGATTGTATCATTTTATATGCATTCAGTGATAATTATATTTATGAGTATGCATAAATACAAAACAAATTTTGTTTCATACTCCATACAATCACATTCTGGTTCAGAAGTCAGCCGGACTCCTCCAACTGTTTTGTTGCTCCAGGTTTCATCTGAGAAAAATTTGTATAATACAAATCAGCATTCTTCCCAGAAAATACGGATATATAGAAATATTACAGATATGTATTGGAGGAGGGCTGATTCTCCTTAAATTTCATTGATAAGAAGGTGATTTGCATCTCAAACTTCATGAATAGGATCTGTATCTCTCTATCCCTAACCACTTTATCACACTGGGTGTCCTAAATTTGGAGGAGGTTAGACTGTTCAGCATCATTTATGTTATGACTTCACTTCTGACCTCAGTTTTGTACTAACACTTTTTAAAGGCAATGTTAAAAAAAACCCTATTAGGGAGAAATTAAAATGGACAGATGAATTTAATGTTCTGGACTAGATTTTGTTTAGAATGGCTACCTGTCTGCACTTCCAATATTAACTTTATGAATTTGTTTCATATGGCATCTGACCTCTTGGTCCTAGTCTTTATTTTGAAATCAATGAATGATTTATATTTTGACTTTAGTTACACTGTTTAATGAGCATTACTCTGATTTGTGTGTGTGCATGTGTGTGGGTATGTTAAACTACCTTGAGTGTTGGAAGATAGCGAAAAAGCAGGTTATGGGGTCAATCACAAATTAATATATGGGCACTGCTGCTGATAGTAAACCTGCCATGGAGCCATCCAGGGAGCACTTTTCCAAAGTGCCTCTGCTTTCTAGAGTCAGCATCAAAAGATCTGAATTTCTACACCAGAAAAAAAACTGCAAATGCCTATATCAGTGGTATCAAACTCACATTGTCATGGTAGCATCATGTGATGTATTGGGACTTTTTTCCTCTTTGCTAAACCAGGCATGGGCATGGCCAGCGATGACACATCTGGCCCACGGCCCGGGAGTTTGACAGCTCTGGCCTATATATTTCCATGTGAAACATCAACAAAAAAAATACCAAACTAGTTTTATCTAATATGGTGCACTATTCTATCATTCTGTAGTTATCTTGATGAGTGTCCATCTGGAGGTTGGGAAGGGTTGCAGTGTATTTTTTTAAAAAAATCATGGTATAGGGTTTCCTGCTCAAGCAAAGGGTTGGACTAGAAGACCTCCAGGGTCCCTTCCAACTCTGTTATTTTGTTATTGTCAGGAGTTCCAAAATAGGAAATTATTTTTATCATTCTCCTATCACTTTGTTCTAGCAAACTCAAGCCATAAACAACTGTTCTAGTCCCCTTTGAACTTTTCTGGTTATGTTAACAGCTGGCACTTAAATACTTCATGAATAAAATTTCATTTTGTGTTGAAAAGGGAATTGATGAAATAAATTACTTAGATCTTGTAGGTGAATGTTTCAGCCCATAGTTGTAGCTATTACAAATTACTGTGAAGCTTCCCTCCCTTACCCGCTCACTCTATTGCATTCCACAATGGCTGTATTTTGACGATAGCTCTAATAAAAAAAATTCTATACAAAAATTGTTTGCTATTAATAGCAATCATTAACAACTTGATAGGCTCTTGTTAAGTATATTTTGCAATACATTTAATCTGATTAAACTCGGCTCTGGGTTGTTTCTTCCAAATATTATAAGTCTTTATGAACCTGGCAATATAAGGCATAGATTTCAACCATTTTCGGCAAAGAATTAGGTTTAGCTTAATGGATCAATTCTTTTCTTATTAAACCGAGTCTGACCACTGCCAGGTAATACATTCAGCATTGATCTTTGTCTCACCCTGCTCTGGCTTGCATTCTCTTTATGTACTTGAAAAATAAAGTGCCACCAGTGAAAACAATGCCTTTATAATTCAAATATAGAAGTTTTCAGTGACTCCTTTTCTCCTTATCTTTTTGGTTTCTTATTAAAATCTTGTTTGATACTATAGTTCTAAACAATTAATAGGGTTTAAGAATATGTTTTTATAACAGCTTGGCACACACACACACAGCAGGGTGTTAGTATTTTCTCTCTCTTCCACAAACACTTCTTTTAATTAAATGGAAATAGTGCTATAAAGTAATTCTGAACATAAAGAACTCATCACCATATGTCCCAAATTCAACTCTTCATTGTAACCAGTAAATAGCTCCTATAGAAAAGATAAACTTAATTTGAACTGGATGAGATTGGGTTGGGGGATAGACTTAGCCAGGACCTAAATCTCATTCTCACTAGAAATCATTTTCCTCTGTTTCATTATATAAGTTCACATATTTTCAATCTCTGTTGTAGTGTAATGAGAGAATTGCAATGGAGTCTTGGAAGTATAGTACTTGTAATCCAAAGGAATAGTGGGAAGGATCCAGTATCATAGGCATGGGAATCCACAACAATGGTGACTGGTTCAAAATGCTTTATGTGACCAGGGACTAAGGCCAATCCTCTTTCAACATGCATAGACATGAACACCATTTAAGGCACCAATCCTTTTTCAACATGCATAGACATGCACGCCATTTTGAAACCTTCACTGTAAATGTTCTCAGTTGATCAGGCATAAAATAGGAATATAAGCTCAGTTTGCATTAGATTTTGTTAGAAGTAGATTTAGATATTTTGCACCTAATAACTTTGCAACAGGACTACTATTAGCATCAGTGAGTTAGCATGCACCTTTCCTAAGTCTGGAAGAAAAACTCTGAAGTAGATGTTAGCCCACAAGCTACATAGAAACAGTGTTAGGCATCTTTTTGTAAAAATAATAAGCTCATATCAGGAAATTTACATTGAAGGAGTCTGCATTGGTGAGATGTATATGTCAAAGAATGAATGGTAATTTGCATTATAAAAAGATTCTTGAGTAATTTACATTAATAGCTATGTAAATTAGAGAAAGATGCTTTTTAAAAAAAGGCTTTTAAATACAGTATATGTGAACAATTAAGAGGATTTCTGCATATTTTAAAAAATAATTAGATAAACTAACCAGACAACTACACTGCCCTAGTAATGTGAAGAAGAAAGCAGTCTTTATTGAGCTACATATATCTGATCCTTTTATTTATTTTTGATCAGTGGCTCACCTTTGAAGCCCACCTAAATGTTTCGTATTATGTATTGGTACTTAAGCAGAGTGACTAAGCTTAAATTCCAACCATACCCTTACTTTTATTCTGTTGTCCTATTTAATAGTTGCACAGCTTGCAGGAGTAGACCACAGAAAGCAATCTAATCTGAGCCAGGAGTTATAACATACAGTAAGGATCAAGGGGTAAGAAGATGCCAGAACCAATTACAGCTTCATATCCAATAAGGCCATATTGCTGAACAAACTTTACCAGAGTAGGGAGTTGTTTTATACAGTATTTTTCTACACACAAAAATCCAATGGCTAGGGTGGAATCAACATAGATTATTATTACATTGGAAAGTTTACTTCTCAATGTATGGTTTACCACAAGGGGGAGTGTTGGGGGGGAAAATCACTCATTTATGAGTCATTCAAAGACCATTGTGAAATTCTAAGACTATTTTCATGAGTTACCTATTGTTATTGTACCACCTGATGATTTTGGCAACAGGCTCAAAGCCATGACACCAGCCTTTTGTATTCTAAGTCCAGAGTAGTGGATTTCATGAGAGAGCAACTTCTGGTGACTTTGGTGTAATGTGCAATAAACAAGCCAGGCTGGATGGAGGGTAGGGAAGAAATTCTCCATCCCCTAATATGTTAGTGTTATGTATGTAGGTTTGAATGTCATTGGTTTAGTTTGAATTGTTCTTGTAAAATGTCAAATAAGATTGGTTTAAAAGGTGCGGGAAAACCCTGCACTCTGATTGGCTGGCAACTGCGGCTGCTGGCTATAAGAAGCAGCCGTAGCCCAGCCAAGTCGGGTCCATTCGAGCTGTAGTCACTTAATAAACTCTTCAATGAAGCTCTTCGCGTCTGACTCTTCATGCAAACTTAACACTGGCGACGAAGGTGGGATTCCCCTGAAGAAGAGATGACGCAGAAGACAAGCAGAAGAGCGAGATGGCTGCGCTGAACACCCCCAGCCCGTTCGATCCGGCGGCAGAAGACTGGGAATCGTATGCGGATCGTTTCCACATGTTCCTGGAGGGGAACGATCTCGCCGACATCTCCGAGAATCGGAAGAGGGTTGTATTTCTCATGCACTGTGGTCCGGCAGTCTTCAAGATGGCGAAGGCATTGGCGGGAGCTGCAGACATGAAGGTAATGGAATGGCCTGATTTAGAAAAGCTTTTAAGAGCCCATTACGCCCCACAAGTATCATGCCTCATTAAGAGACACGAGTTTTACCGTTGGGATCAAGGGGAAAGCGAAAATGTTAACGACTTCGTGGCAAGTTTAAGGGACATTGGGGGTACTTGTGAGTTTACCAACTTAGAAGAGGCCATGCGTGATTGGTTTGTTCTAGGCCTTAAAGATAAGGTCTTACAGAGCAAATTACTAATGAAACCTAAGATCACATTTAAGGAGGCCATAGAGGAAGCTGTTTCAGTGGAAGCAACCAAGTCCTCAGCAGCAGCCATGAAGAAAATTAACAAGGCCTCAAGCCATTCTGATGTGGAAAAGTCCACAACAACCCATTGCGAGCAAATAGATTCTGATTCAGACTGTAGTGAGGTGGAGGAAGGAATTTATAGACTCAGAATGGAGAAGAAAAGGAAAGACCTTGGAAGAAAGAGGCAAGACTTTTATTGCAGAGGCTGTGGGGGCCCCCCACTGAATGCAAGTTTTTAGACACCATCTGCCTACATTGTGAGAAAAGAGGTCACCTAGCAAGACTCTGCAAATCATCCAGAACTCCACCTAGTAGGAAGAAATTGCCTGAGAAAGAATTCAAGCCCAACAACTTCAGTGAGAAAATGGGGCGCAACTCAGAAGCAAATGGGAAGAATGAAACTCATCAAACAGTCACCATTGGTCATTCTTCACCCTTGAGAAGCAGAAAAGTACATGTGAAGGTACTCATTGAAGGAAGGCCTTGCCAAATGGAAGTGGACTCAGGCTCCTATTTATCTATGGTGTCATGGGACACTATTCACAGGCTACTTCCCAACATTCAGAAGAAACATTTCCAGAAGCAAGCATTGACTCTTAAAGACTACCAAGGGAACAAGATTCCAGTAGTTGGAACAAGAGAATTCAACGTGAAGTTTAAAGGCCACACCAAACGTTTGCCCCTGACCATCATGGACAAGGATCGCCCAAGTTTGCTGGGACTTGAGTGGTTCAATCCACTAGGCATCGAGGTGACTGGCATCAATCACATGAGCAACTCTGAATGGGAGGAGGCCTTGAAGTCTGAGTTTCCAGAGGTCTTCAGTGAAGGATTGGGCAAGTATATGGGGACCCCTATCACTTTCAACCTAGACCCCAAGGTGCCCCCAATTCGTTTAAAGCCCAGAAGGGTCCCATTTGCTTTAAAGGAAAAAATTGATGCAATTAGACAAATTAATAGCTCAAGGGGTTTTAGAGCCCACTGACCACTCCAGATGGGAGACACCATAGTCACACCAGTCAAGACTGATGGGTCAGTAAGAATCTGTGGAGACTATAAGGGGACACTGAACCATGCGCTGCAGCAGAGCGCATATCCAGTTCCAGTGGTGCATCATCTGTTACATTCACTTGGTAGGGGTACAGTCTTTGCCAAATTGGATCTGGCCCAAGCATATCAACAACTAACAGTTGATGATGCCACTGCAGAGGCCCAAACCATTTTGACTCATAGAGGTGCTTTCAAATGTAAAAGGTTACAATTTGGAGTAAGCGTGGCACCAGGCATCTTTCAAAGCCTTATGGAAAGAATGCTCCAAGGACTGCCAGGGTTAGTGCCTTACTTTGATGATGTGTTAATCTCTGCTGAAAATGACACTCAGTTACAAGAAAGACTCAGAGAAGTCCTTACCAGATTCAGGAAAGCGGGGTTAAAAGTCAAGGAAGAAAAATGCACTCTTAAAACTGACAAGGTTGAGTTCCTGGGCTACATGATTGACAAGCATGGCATCCACCCTACAGATGCCAAGGTTAAAGCAATCAAAGAAGCCCTTAGACCTAAATGCAAAACAGATTCCTTGGCCTTCCTTGGACTCATTAACTTTTATCACATGTTCCTACCTCAGAAGGCAACCATTGCTGAACCATTGCACAGATTACTTGATAAAAAGTCTGTTTGGGTCTGGGGGAGGAAGGAACAATCAGCATTTAACAGTATTAAAAGACTAATCATATCTGATGCTGTACTGATACAGTTCTCTGAGAATTTACCTGTTGTACTGACTTGTGATGCATCCCTTTGAGTGGGGTTTTTTTGAGCCACAGGCTTCCCAGTGGGGAGAAGCCCCTATTGCATTTTACTCTCGACTTTGACCAAAGCAGAGAGGAATTACAGCCAATTGGACAAGGAGGCATTGGCAGTTGTTGCAGCTGTTAAGAAATTTCATGAATATCTGTATGGGAGAACATTTACCATTGTTACAGATCACAAACCTTTGTTAGGCATTGTGGCAGGAGACAAGCCTACACCTACTATCCTGTCACCAAGAATGCTGAGGTGGACTGAATTTCTTGCTGCTTATTCATACAAACTTATCCACAAGCCTGGCAAGGACATTGGACATGCTGATGCACTGAGTCGTTGCCCACTTCCTTGCCACAAGGAGAAATGTCAGCAGACACATTTCCTCTCTCACTGGGTGAGAATGTTAAAACTTCTGAACCACGAAGGTCTCAACGTACACACAAGAGCCCCACCTATTTAAAAGAATACATTAGATAGGTTGGGGTTTGGTATGGACTGAACCTAGTGGGGAGGGGTGTTATTTATGTAGGTTTGAATGTCATTGGTTTAGTTTGAATTGTTCTTGTAAAATGTCAGATAAGATTGGTTTAAAAGGTGCGGGAAAACCCTGCACTCTGATTGGCTGGCAACTACGGCTGCTGGCTATAAGAAGCAGCCATAGCCCAGCCAAGTCTGGTCCATTCGAGCTGTAGTCACTTAATAAACTCTTCACTGAAGCTCTTCGCGTCTGACTCTTCATGCAAACTTAACAGTTAGAAATATGAAAAGTATATGGTTTTGGCAGATGACTGAATGAAAAAAGTATTACTTCTCTTTAAAAGTTAAATGTGCATCATTTTGCATTTGGAAATAAGTGGAGCAATATTTAATACAGCCACTCACATGCATATATAAAACGTAATGGGAAAAGATATATTGCCAGTGGAGATATTGTCATTATCTCCACTGAATCCATGGTCTGGGTTGCTCTTTTGCAAGATATACTATAGTCATGCTTTCTTACTCACTAACTTATTTAATTTTTTTCATGGTTTTTCCTATTTTGGCAAGTATGCAGGGCAGCTAACAAAATTAAGAGAAAACAAAGCACAGATTTAAATGGGCAATAAAATAAGTACTAAAATTCATTGAACAGTTAAAGCCTGCCAAAACAGGTGTACTTCTAGAGATTGGTGGAGCAAACAGCATTCCACAGTTTGGGAGGAAATCAGGAGAGGATCCTCTCTTACATGTTGGAAAGATAAGACAGAGATATAAGAGCTTGACTACCAGACAAGTTTATGTCATGAAGATCATCTTCACATTTTATTAAGTCTCTCTCTCTCTCTCTCTCCCTCCCTCCCTCCCTCCCTCCATCTTATCTATCATCTTTTTAAATGCACTTTTTTTAGTTTGTTGTACCTTCCCTGTATTTGGGTGTCTTATTATAAAATAAACAACTTGCTAATTTCTTTAAACAGATAGATCATTGATTTTGTGCTCCAGATTAAGTATTGAGAACTTATTTCTGTATTCAGTATAATTATTAGCAATTTTAGTTCTTTATCTCTTAATAGATGCACCAGGACAACATGAAAATAGGTTTGAGAAAAGTGAATTAGGTATCTAATTCACTTTTCCCAACTCTATTTTCTGGATATGACACAATGAATTGCTAACTAGGCCTATAACTAGATTCTGATAATACATAAGATTGTCCAAATACAGTACAATACACAAGTTTGTATATTTTACTTATATAAATAACCACAGGGGAAAAAGAGATGCTAATTCTATGTTTTGTATTGGTATACAAATCAAAGAGACAAAGTGTTCTTTTGGGCTTTATATATTTATTTTCAAACTCTTTAAATTGCATGAACTCTGTCAGGTTCACAGGACACATGGCTTAAAATTGAGGATCAATGTTTAGATCCAGACTTTCTCAAGCAAATGAATGAGCTAGTCTAAATCAATAACGTATTTGTGTGTAAACAAAGAACACAGCTTTGGTTAAAAGAAAAAAAACCCTAAGTGGAACACAAGGTTCTTCCTTAGCAAAACAGAAGCTTTGCTAACAACCTAACTGCCAATATATTACTTGGGAATAAGTTATATTGTTTTCAGAAGAAACATTTTAATTCTTGTTGTATCAGATGAGGAAATAGTGTTTTGAATATTTGATCAATTGTCAAGAAATGAGCAATAGTGTACTATCCCATGTGAAATAATGATTTATTTGTTAAATTTATAGGCTGCCCATCTCACTGTTTGGGGCAACTCTAGGTGGCTTGTATATTGATTTTGTACAAAAATATATATTTACTAATATGAGGTGAAGTAGCTAAAATGTCAAATAGTGGAGAGATATATGCAAAAACAAATTCATCTGTAAATAATTCTCTATTCTCCGATTTGTTATAAAATAAACAAGGAAAAAAAGAAGTTTGCTCCTAAAGCAGGTCTCCAGGCCTTTTCAGAATCTTTGAAACATATAGCCACTGTAAGTAATAGTAAGGAGAGCGGCCTTTATATTCAATTAAAACCAAACCTTTGTTTTGATCACAGACCACCCTAATACTTTATATTACCACAAATAACTGAAGATGGTGTAACTCCCAAGGCATGGAATTCCTCAGAAAAAAAGATGGAGGCCAGGCCAAATCTACTCTTCAGATGATTGTTGAGGGGATAAGGGTGGGAGAGGTGTGCTTTATTGATACTTGGAAGCCTTTAGCATATCCTCAAAGAACTGTATGAATACCATTGGCCACTTTGTTACCACAGATATTGATCTCCATAACTTGTCATTTGCATGATGGAGCAGTGCAGGTTGGCTTGGGATTTATTTAATCAATCTCACTGTTGCTCCAAATGATCCTGTGTCTGAGCCCTTTAATTACATCAACCTGGAATTGATTTCATTAAACCACTCACAGTAGATTTAACAAACAAAACAAACAGCATCATTGTATGGAAATGAGTTATGGTAATCTATGCTATGTGTGTGCTTTTATTGTTAAATACACGATCCACCCTTTTTTCTATATTCTTATTCAATATGATCAATTATTGCTGAGAAATAAAAATTTCTATAGAGTGTGCCAAGTATTTGCTATAGACTTTGTTCTCAGGATAGGAAGGCCTTTGATAATTGAGAACAGCTTAGAGTTTACTCAGATTGATGTCATCAGAATATACTCAGACTTTATACCATATTTCTGATCTAGGGTAATGAAAGGAGAGGTAAAAAAAATAAAGACACCACCACAATCAGGTGATCTTATATGTACATCTTTATTACATCAGACATTAGAACTGTTACATCCAGAAATCTCTGTTCTTTTGCTTTATGCTTCTCTCTTTTCACCTTCCAAATACGAACATTCAAATGGAAAATTTGTTCCAAATAAACACAATAGCTAAAGAGTCTTGATTCAATAATTTGAGAGGGTTTTTTTTGTAATAGCAGTATCAATTATGATATTTTAAAACAACATAAGGAGTTATAAAACTTGCCTCTCTTCCTCTGCTCTTTTTTTGTCAGTGGAATACAGGTTAAGTTTCTTTATAAAATGAATTCATACATGTAAGTTGCATGCCTCTGTTGGCACATATCTCCCTGCTATTGAACATTTTATGTGCAGCAGAACTTTGGGATTAGAATATGGGTGGGCACAGCAGCTTACAAATTGGGTTACCATTTATAAGCCATTGAGCTTACACATTTTACCACCTGGGGCATGAAGCAAGGATTTTGTATAATGTAGAGTTACAGGAACTAAGATAATGGGCCCTATCTCACATGGAGTCTGCAGGTGTGCTTGAAATCTAATAATAATATTAATGGGTTTTCAGGGAGTTCATGTGAGAATTGTTTAATATATAATCAGCAACTATATAAATATTTAAAGGTGTTATCACAATGCATCTCTTAATAATTGCATATTAGACTCTTTTCTCCCTCTTTCTTCCAGTTGTTCTCCCTGTACTCCTTTTTCTCTATTTTTAACAACATCAAAAGATAGATGAATAGTTTACGTTAATCCAAAAATTGCTTTTGCAATGAGAATTTAAACAGCCGCACAGCTGCAAATATACCATTAAAGACAGATCAACAATTTAGAAACAATTACAAATCACTTAACAAAAGACATAGATAATGTTCTTAAAGGCAAATGCACATTATGTTTTTTTAACCATCTTACAAGTAGGAAAGCTACTTTTTTTATCATCTGATGTTTTTTGGAAAAAGAAATTACTGGTTGCTTTGGTGCTTATTTTAATGTCACACCTTGAAATATACTTAAATTATAAGAGGAATTTACAATTGTACATAGCTCTAAAAGTTTGTTTGTATGTAACAATGGAGGGTTTGTCATCCTTCAATTATATTGTCTGGAGTAGGGGTCTTCAAACTTGAACAGTTTTAAGACTTGTGGACCAACTCCCAGAATTCCTCCCCCAGTCATGTTAGCTCAGGAATTCTGGGAGTTGAAGTCCACAAGTCTTAAAGATGTTAAGTTTGAAGACCCTTGGTCTAGACGCATCAGGACTCCTATGTTTTTAACATATACACATCATGGAAAAGTCCAGTGCATGAAGCTTCTTTGTGGCTTGAAGATCAACTGATTGAATTTATTTCTACTACTCTGAACCTGGGACCTTCAAGATATCTGGATTTTAATCTCAGAGTGCCTAGGCAATATGGTAATTCTGATATTTGAAGACCATCCGTCTAGAATGTCCACAGGTTAGAGGCAGGTTGGGTTACCTTGTGAATTCTGTTTTTTTCAAATTGTCCTGAAGTACTGTTCCTAGCATCTCTCATCATTAATTAGTATAGATGCTTCAGGTACCACACTTTTCTATCCCTAACCATTGTAACTCTACAATAAGAAATATAAAGCTGTGACATTATAAAGCAAACTCTACCCTATTCTACATGAATTATGTTTGGATGCACATTTCTCACATGTTTCCTCATAGAAGCTTATGCTTTGCCCAAAGTCACATGTCCTGGTGTAATAAAAGACCAGAGATGGATGACTTTTAATTCCTCTCTCATTCTTCTTTTAGTTTCCCAGTATTCAATTTAGTTTCTCTCATTTTCATGTAGGGTTGACATTTTGATTCATGTGTTTTAAAAATGGCAGAGGATAACTTCTGCAGTAGGAATGGATGATAGGTCAATATTTTTCTTTGGTACTTTATAATCAAAATCAAAACCAAGAAATCCCAGATTAAAATTTTAAAATTGAATGTGGTTTAAAATTGATTGGGGAACAAACAAACTAAAAGATAACTAGGCAGATTTTTCAGTACTTATCACAATAAAATGTAACAGGTGAAATTTGAAAAATCAGAATATTGTGCAAAAGTTCATTTATTTCAGTAATGCAACTTAAAAGGTGAAACTAATATATGAGATAGACTCATTACATGCAAAGCAAGATAGTTCAAGCCATGTTTAGACATAATTGTGATGATTATGGTTTACAGCTCATGAAAACCACAAATCCATAATCTCAGAAAATTAGAATATTGTGAAAAGGTGCAATATTCTTGGCTCAAAGTGTCCCACTCTAATCAGCTAATTAAGCCATAACACCTGCAAAGGGTTCCTGAGCCTTTAAATGGTCTCTCAGTCTGGTTCAGTAGGAATCACAATCATGGGAAAGACTGCTGACCTGACAGTTGTGCAAAAAACCATCATTGACACCCTCCATAAGGAGGGAAAGCCTCAAAAGGTAATTGCAAAAGAAGTTGGATGTTCCCAAAGTGCTGTATCAAAGCACATAAATAGAAAGTTATGTGGAAGGGAAAAGTATGGAAGAAAAAGGTGCACAAGATGACCGCAGCCTGGAAAGGATTGTCAGGAAAAGGCCATTCAAAAGTGTTGGGGACTTTCACAAGGTGTGGACTGAGGCTGGAGTCAGTGCATCAAGAGCCACCACACATAGACGGATCCTGGACATGGGCTTCGAATGTCGTATTCCTCTTGTCAAGCTGCTCCTGAACAACAAACAATGTCAGAAGTGTCTCACCTGGGCTAAAGAAAAACAGACCTGGTCTGTTGCTCAGTGGTCCAAAGTCCTCTTTTCTGATGAGAGCAACTTTTGCGTCTCATTTGGAAACCAAGGACCCAGAGTCTGGAGGAAGAATGGAGAGGCACACACTGCAAGATGCTTGAAGTCCAGTGTGAAGTTTCCACGGTCTGTGTTGATTCGGGGAGCCATGTCATCTGCTGGTGTTGGTCCACTGTGCTTCATTAAGTCCTGGGTGAATGCAGCCGTCTACCAGGAGATTATGGAGCACTTCATGCTTCCTTCCACAGACGAGCTTTATGGGGATGCTGACTTCATTTTCCAGTAGGACTTGGCACCTGCCCACACTGCCAAAATCACCAAAACCTGGTTCAATGACTGTGGGATTACTGTGCTTGATTGGCCAGCAAACTCGCCTGACTGAACCCCATAGAGAATCTATGGGGCATTGCCAAGAGAAAGATGAGAGACATGAGACCAAACAATGCAGAAGAGCTGAAGGCCGCTATTGAGGCATCCTGGTCTTCCATAACACCTCAGCAGTGCCCCAGGCTGATAGCTTCCATGCCACGCCGCAATGAGGCAGTAATTGCTGCAAAAGGGGCCCAAACCAAGTACTGAGTACACATGCATGCTTATCCTTTTCAGAGGTCTGATATTGTTCTATGTACAATCCTTCTTTTATTGATTGCATGTAATTTTCTAATTTTCTGAGGTTGTGGATTTGGGGTTTTCATGAGCTATAAGCTATAATCATCACAATTATGTCCAATCATGGCTTGAACTATCTTGCTTTGCATGTAATGAATTTACCTCGTATATTAGTTTCACCTTTTAAGTTGCATTACTGAAATAAATGAACTTTTGCAAGATATTCTAATTTTTCGAGTTTCACCTGTATGTCAAGCTTGAAATTGACATATATTCAAGGATATTGATGGGGCAAGATTAGCATTCCCTTCCACCCTTTTTTCTCACAGTTCAGCCTCCTCAGTTCTAACACTTAGATGTAGTTTGGTATCCCAATACTGTCCCCATAATGTTTTCAGCAGTGTCTCAGAACAGTGTGTTGGGGAAGCAGCATTGCACTCCAAACCCTGGCCTATTTCCACCATTGGGGTGAGGGGAGGGCATGGGTGTTGTTGGTTTTTTTTACTATTTGTTATGACAGCTGCTGGATATCTGTATTAAATTTGGCTGAGGTTGATGTACATATGAGAAATTCAATTGACTTGTTTTTTTAATAATAACTGCCCATGTTCTCAGATTCCTTTATAAATTTGAGAGAAGGACCTTGAGATTCAAAGTTAAATTATCAGAGGAAGTAAAACACTGATTTTCCATCCTTACCACAGTGAGGATGCTAAAGGTTTTCACATGCCATAGACTCAATAATCAGATCTTTAAAGCACATATTTGCATTTCATAACATCTACATTGGTACTAATGGAAATCTCAAATTATTTTTATGACCATGGAAAGAAGAAAAAGAGTTAAACTTTTTCTTTCATACTGTTCCCTGCATGATACTGAATAGTTTTGTGCAACTATTGTTCACTTCAGCAAAACCCATGAATGATAATTGCATTCACACATCTAATGTGCATGGAAGTTGCATTTGCTCAATTAACATCATGTCTAATTTGGACTTTGGATAAGCCATAATAGCTGCTGTATCATCTTGATACTTGTTTTGTACTTTTGGTTCCTCTACCCACTCTGAATTTTTACATTTCAATTCATACCAGCTGTTTTAGTACTATAAAGGTAAAGGTTTCCCTTGTCCAACTCTAGGGGGTGGTGCTCATCTCCATTTCTTGGCCAAGGAAGCCAACATTGTCTGGAGACACTTCCATGGCATGACTATACGCCAAGGCACAAGGAATGCTTTTACCTTATCACCAAAATTAATTAATTAATTAACAAAAAACCCACCAAAATGGTACCTATTTGTCTACTCACATTTGCATGCTTTCAAACTGCTAGATGGGCAGTTGCTGGGGCAAGAAACAGGAGCTCATCCCATCGTGTGGCACTCAGGTCTTGAACTCAAGCTGTCAGCTACAGCTGACAAGCCCAGTGTCTTTAACCACTGAATCATCATGTAACCTCTTTAGTACTATACCAAACATTTATTCTGTAAGACTTTAATCTTTTTCACTTAAAACAGAGATAAAGAAATTGCTGTCAAAATGATTTAAAGATACTGATTAAAGGGTTTTACTGACCTATTCGGGACAAATATAAATATTCTCTTAGGTGACCTAACCTGCTGCTGACTTCAATTTCTAGGATATACACTGGACAAACTTGGGCTTTTGTGGGAGCTGAATCCATCATATATGGTGGTCACTGCTTGGAAACAACTGTTCCATGGGGTACTTTTCCTTCCTTCCTTCCTCTCTTCATTTTTATATTAGCTAATTAATAACAAAAGCAGTGTGGAACTGATTAACAGGTAATTTAATCAGAGAAGATAATTAAAATTATTGAAATTAATACATTATTATTTAATTACAATTAGTTAATTTTGTAATTTTCAAAGCCTAAATGATGCTGATGAAAGGTTTCCTCTTGGAAATACCAGTGAAAATTAATTAGAAATTAATGTAATTTGACTGAAACATTCTCATAGAAATGTCCCTGCCATTTTCTGCATTGTAGGGTGGAGTTGCAATAAATAAACATGATTGAAGGCATCATCACTGTTTCCTGGGGGAAATTATATCCACGTACTGAGACTGGATGGGGTTTCTGAGAAAGTGTGCACAGTTAATATTCCAGGAATCAATTTAGTATTAAGGAAAAATAAAACAAGCTCAGCAGGAAACCCACTGCAATCTCGGCATTTGGCTCCCTGATATGGTTGAATCTAATCCTCTGCTATCCAGCATTAGTGAAATTTCTGAAAAAGCTAGCTGTTCGGAAATATCAGCTAAGGATGCTTCTTTTGCAGAGGCCTCACACACAGTACATGGCTTTTCTCTTTGCAATATAGTAATTCATGCCAGCACAATGTATCTGACTGAGACAAATATAAGCTACTGATCATATAGAATAATCTGCCAGAGTGTGTTTCAGTTATGCCTGGTGCAGTGAAACACCAAGTTCTTACCTAATACTTAGCATCCACCATGCAAAACTGTTGCATTATGGAGGCAGGAGCTAAGAAACCACAGTCATAATTGTAAAAGATGAGTTATGTTGAGCGGAGAGAGGGTGACTGGCCCAAAATGACCTGATGAACTTCCATGGCTGATGTTGTCCTTAAACCTAGACTTCCTGAGTCCCGTTGATTCCTATACCACATTGCATCTAAGGAATATTCTATCCATGTTGTTGGCCTTTCTCACTTTCCTCCTATTTGCAGCTCCTGAAAATTTGATGAAGCTACTAGAAATGAGGGCAAATAGAAGATAACTGGAGATTGTGAAATTGCACCATGAAGTCAAACCATTCACTGCTTTTGCTGCTTTTGTATGTCTGTATTTGATTTCTGTCCAGATACGTCCATAGAAGCCAATGCTTTTATCAAAAATGAAAACAAACCTACAGAATTATAATGGAGCTCCATCGTTTTGTACATGTGTGTGACTTTATGGAATGCACAATGGCGTCACACTGCATTCATCATTTGACTTCCCCCTTTCAAAACATCAGAGATGTAGAGTTTTCATTTCATAACCTTAAAGTTATATCCTAGTAATTCTGGGTTAGAAATTCTAGGTATTTTGAGAGAAATTTGAGATTTCTTGGAGGGAACCTCCTTCCCCCCATATATTCATAAGAATTAGATTTGAATTGCAAGAATCCCCATTTCAGTCACTAGATTTTAGAAGAGAAAATCTGTTTATATTTAATCCTGACAATATTCTTTATTTTAGGACATAATGTTTTTTTAAATATAAAAATGGACTCTTTATTTCTTGAAAAACTAACAAGAGGAAAAACTTGTTTCTGAAAAATTGAATCACAGCTGTAGCAGCAGATAAGACTGACATTCAGTTCTTAGAAAGAAGCAATCAATGTTGAATGTATCAGGTGAGTTCATTTCTCTTGCTCTGCTTTAATAGCTTATAAAGAAGATTGATTAGGTTCTTGTCTGACAGATCAATAATGGAATGAAACTGAACTTCCCCCTTTTTTTCAAGCCTGGATTCTCCAAATACAAGGGAATATAGTAAGATCTGGTGGTAGTAAAGATTGGGACAGAAGTGTCATGAATTTAAATAAATAAAATGCAAGCAAACAAGGGTAAACTGAAAAAGAAAAGTTTAGACACACACACACACACCCCATATACATATACACTGTGTTGAGTGCAACCTGTAAATTAATTGATATCCTACCACATTTTCTTGTAAAAAAAGAAACACAGAGGTGCACAAAGAGGTATAGATAGTCATATAGTCCCCAGATACAGCTTAAAAGAAGATGAGCAACATTGGTATAGAAGCTAAGAAAGAGAAGATCTGATCAGAACCTGTATCTAATCAGTACAGCTCAGAGGTGATATTCAGCAGGTTCTGACCAGTTCTGGAGAACCGGTAGCAGAAATTTTGAGTAGTTCGGAGAACTGGCAAATACCACCTCTGACTGGCCCCGCCCCCATCTATTCTCTGCCTCCTGAGTCCCAGCTGATCGGCTGGGTCTTCTTTTGTTGCCCTGCACAGGAGAATGGAGCTGGAAAGCAGGTTAGTGGGGTGGAGAGGGAATGGGATTTTGCAGTAACTTTCTCCCAGGAGTGGGGAGGAAGTGGAGATTTTGCAGTAACCTTTCCCTGGAGTGGGGTGGGAATGGAGATTTTACAGTATCCTTCCCTGCCATGCCCACCAAGCCATGCCATGCCCACCAAGCAACACCCACAGAACTGGTAGTAAAAAAGTTTGGATCCCACCACTGGTACAGCTAATAATCAGGAGCTTGGCATTGCTGGTCAACTGTTGAAGTTGGAAGCCAAACAGGGCATCATGTGAGTACTTTAATCCTCAGCTGCTCCTTTTCCCTAATATTTGTGCCTATTCACTAGCCTTCTTCAAGTATCTGACAGTAGGAAGGAGAAGGCACCATTTGCTCTGTAATTCTTTCTCTGGATGAAGGAGGAACCAGGGTAACTCAGGAGAAATGCTCCAAAGGCATCTTGTCTATTTAAACCAACACTGCGGAAACTATGTGAGAACTCTTTGTAGGCTATTATGAATTCAGCAGTGACAAAGGAATTCTAATATTGATGTAAAATCAGATTTTCACCCAAAATGAAGTTGACTGAGAACCATGCTTTTCTGGATTTGATCTCTGGAATTCAAGTTGTCCACAAATCATAATGATCATTTATTTGGGACTCATTTGACACTAATTATTTTATGCATTAAACTCCATTCATTCAGTTAAATGGGGTTTTCAGGTCTGAGGATATACATCAAAGTTGTTTTCTTTAAAAAAAATATTGAAAAATTGCTTGAATTTGCTGCTTTATATTTTGCTTCTGACTGGTGATCATAGCTAGTAATTAGGAAGTTTCAGTTATGGAAAAACCAATAGTCAATTTTTTATAAATAAATAAATAAATGGGCATTAACTAGGCTTCTCATAGTTGTTTTTCAGTGGAGTTTACTTTCTCTCTCTCTCTCCCTTTTTTTAATTCATTGATTTCAAAAGATAAGACAAAACACAAAATACAAATAAAAAGACAAGAAGAACAAAAAAATAACAAAAAGACAGGGAAAAAATAACAATAAAAAACAATAAAAACAATAAAAAAGAAAAGAAAAAGAAAAAATGTATATATAAAAATATAGAATAAACACTAAACATATAATGTCCTTGGCTGAATGCGGATTAATATAACTCAAACAAATCTAATAGATTCCCCCTCTTGCTTGAAGGATCTAAATGCTATCTCCCTTTCTCAGTGACTGGCATTTAGAGCCTCACCCCTAACTCTGCTAGGTGGTTGTATGCTACCAGTTTAGACTGGTTCGGCCAAACCGGAAGTGAAAAAAAAAGCGTATCAGCTGAGAGGAGGAAAACAGGCCTCCATGATCAGCTGAGAGAATAAAAGACTGAAAAGTGCATGGGAAGGTGGGAGGGTCACTCCTAGCTTTACATTTCTTCATCCTCTCAGCTGATTGGCTTGTTAGCATTCACGCACGACCACCCACCAAACTGGTAGTGACTAAGGTAGGATCCCACTACTGGTGTACTCGATTCCATCTGAGGGCTTGTTGGATGACAGTGGATTCAATCTATTGATCCAAATTCCACTTGAGGTTCCATACCAACTTTTAGATTCTAAACAGATCTATGATGATGATATTCCTAAGCCTTTATACTTTATTGCCAGGTCCAGGCTTCATCCTATAACAGGGCCATACACAGGCAAACTGAGCCTTATTTCATTTTCTTTTTTTCCAGCTCCTATCTGACATGTCATAGATACATTATTTTCAGATAGGTTGCTCACTTTTTCTGACTCTGTCATTGTCACAGACAGCACTTTAGCCAGCAGCATGTGTGCGGCCAGGGTCATCCTATGAGCCAGGAGAAGATCATCTTTTGCTGTCATTTTCAGATAAGTAAACACAGACGAGCATGTGTTATGGAGAGATAAATGTTGCAAGAACATCACAAGATAGAAGCAACAACCTGATGCTCCCTGTAGCCCTAAAAGAGTTTTATCTGAATGAAATGTATACCTTGGACTTTATTGCTGTGTGGGTTGCTGTATTAAAAGAATTGAAGCAAAATGTTCCTGTCATCCTGTTTTTGTTTTTTTGTTTTTATTAATGCTGTGAGAGAAATAGTTTCTATAATAGTTTTAGGACAGCAAGAAAGAGTTGACCTTTCTATTAAGCAACAGGAAGCTTGTACTGAGTTTCAGTAACAAATCAAAAGGGTGCATTTTTGGTTGCAAATCTGAAGGTTACTTCGGTAACCTTCGGTAAACCAAGTGGCATATGGCATTACACATCAGTGGAAAAGATTGCATCCTGTCCCTTTCAGCAAGCTGAGATTGGTCACTAGAGGAGGGGTGTCCAACTGGATTTGTTCAAGGGCCGGATCAGCATTATAGTTCTTCTTTGCGGGCCGGCCAGGGATGGGGGAGACAGGACACAAACTTCCTGCAGCACACTGCATGAGCCCCCCCCACACCCCATTTTGGCCTGGATAGCCTCCAGCAGCACTTTGCCAGCGAAAATGGGATGTGGGGGACCTCATGCAGCCTCCTGCATCCCATTTTGGCCTGAAGGGTGCTGGAGGCCAAAAATGGGGTGTGGGGGGCATGCACAGCCACCTGTGCCCTGTTTTGTCTAGCAGAGGCACCACAGGCTGGCCCTTTGCTATTTCCAGGCCGGTCCTGTGGGCCAGATTTAAGTACCCTGCAAGCTGGATTCGGCCTGTGGACGTTGAGTTTGACACCCCTGCTCTAGAGAACTGTTTCTCAACTTAAATTTAAGACTTGTGTCGACTTGCATTCCAAGAATTCCCTAGCTGGCTGGGCAGGGAATTCTGGAAGTTGAAGTCCACACACTTGTAAGTTTGCCAGGTTTGCGAAACACTGCAAGAATATAAAGCAGACTAAATACTGTATGGTGGGCTGGCATACTTTTCTGAAGTAAATGATAACATGTACATTTACAATTTACTGTGTAAAGAAAGCTCTAAAACACCACAGTGAAAAATCTAAAATCTTGTGACGTTATCTGTATGATGCAGGTATTATCCATTCAGTTGAGTCTGATTCTTGGGGATTCTACAGGCCAGGTCCTTCCACATCTTCCAATCTTGCACTAATGTGCAGTATACTCAGTTCAATTGATAAGTTGTTCTTAATGCCCATCCATATGGATTTCTGTATCTGCTTGAAGAAAGAAGTGCTTCAGATAAAAGTTTCCATTTGTTAATATTGTCTTTTGAGTTTCACCTGACTTGGTGGAGAATTGTATTATTGACACAACTCAGTTAACCATTTGCTTAACTATAGGTAGTTGGCATTACAGCATATTTGAGCCATAAACTGTGGTTTATTGACTACATTATGGATTAGGATAATGTGTGAAATTAGAGAATCATGTCAGATACATTGTGCTGGCAGGAATTACTATATTGCAAAGAGAAAAGCCATGTTCTGTATTCAGAAAAGTGGTACATTTTCAGCACTCCTTCCTTAATTTTAACTGGGTAGGGGCAGAACTGGGGATCTACTGTAGTCTTATTGTGCCTAAAGTTATTAAAGGAAGCTATACTTTTGGTCATCTCCCTTTCTTTTTTCTATTTAATCCTTATTGTTCTTCCTTCACCAAAAGCAATATATAGTTAAATGGGGGAACATTTTTCTGAAAATAATCTTTTTTTTAGTGTCCTATCTAGAGAATTTCAAAAGAATCCATCTTTTCCCATTAAAATTTGCCTAACTATAAGCTGCATGGAGAATTTAGGAAGGAGAATTTTGCTCAACCCTAGGGTAATTATCTTTTGTGAATATTGCTACTCCTGCTTCTTTCAAAAGGAAAGGCAGACAGACAGACAGACAGAAAGAAAGAAAGAAAGAGAAAAAAAGAAAGAAAGAAAGAAAGAAAGACACACATTTTTTCCCAATCATGCTTCAGAATTTCGAACCTGGCATTCCTGACACGTAATGGAGTTTGACAGTTCATTTGAAATAACTGTGCCAATAACCCTTAAAAGTGGTAATAAAATACACTTTGTTCTACTGTACAGATGATTAATACCACTAAGGTAATTAAATTCCATTAGTTGTGGCAAAAGTGTGTATGTGTTTGGGGGAGGGATGAACGTGTGCAGAGGGAAGGTTGTCCATTTGTTGTATGCACACAGAAAACACTGCCAGGGTTTAGCAGATCCCTCATGAGGACAGAAAAGACAAATGTCTCTGAAAAGACATGTTTTCCCAGTTAAAATCCCAGGGAAGTCTATATCAACTTAGGACATCTGTTTGTTGTGATAGTTTGAGCTATTGATGCATTGGATCATTAGCAGCGATTGCACGATTTGGTTCTTCTTTTTCTCTTGTTGACATAGAGCTCTTGCTGGCTCTCTGTAACCAGGAGGGCAAAATGGGAGTGAAGGCAGCCAACTTGGATCTCATATATAAGTTGTGACTTCCAGATTTATGAGAAACTAGATCACCTCCAGTATGGCAAACATGATGTCCCATCCCCCCCACACCCGGAACAGCTTCCCAAGATCAGAACCAACCTAACTTTGCCTCCTGCTGTTTTGTTGCTTTCAAGTCTTCAAGACACACATTACTGCCATCAATGAACAGTTTGTCCCCCTTTCAGATGGCTGCAGTAATGACCCACAAGGGAACAAGGGCTGACAATGTATCCAGGTGCAGCAACATAAGCATTTCATTAAATATTGAAGCTATGCTTTACGGTTACAGTGGCAAAAGGGAAATTTGGTCGAGCTCCAAAAAGGCATTTTATCACTCCTAGAAATGCACATCTCCTATTTTTCCCATTCCCTCCAGTCCTGAAGGCTTTGGGGGACAAGGGATGAGAGAGTGGGCTGTTGCAAGCTTGTGCTGATTAGCATTGTGGGAAGTCAGACTATGGAATTTAGCATCTTAGCACAGCACTTAAATTCAGGCCCTCTTCATATTTACTGGAAACTTATTTCTCTGATTGCAGCAAAGTATCTCTAAGTAAAAGTATTGTTCATATTGTTAGAGAGTTAGAGGCAATGTCTTCTTGGACTAAGCTAAATATATTTATGGACTCAGGCATTCATATACACAATCACGCACTTGTATCATCATCCAGCAATAAATAATTTGAAGACTTTTTGTTTTAAAATAATAGGAAAAATGAACTGGTATACATAAAGGCTAAGAACTGAATGATTACTGAAAAGCTATCATTCAAAGGAGTTCTGGAAGTAACAACCAATTTGTTATCTGATTTGATATTGCTTCACAGTGTTAGAGTAGATTTTTCCCAACATGTGCTTGACAAATGAGTTTGCTACACTGCTATTCTATTTTTCCTCTAAGAACTGAAGGAATGAATGATTTGGTTTCTCCTCCATTTTATCCTCATCTTGTAAAACAGGCTGAGGGATAGTGTCTGGCAAACCATAGTGTTGATATGGCATTACAGGGCCTGCTAAAGCATTTAATAAAATAATAAAATAAGCCCTTGCTGAGAGGTCTGAATAAATAAAATTCAGCTCTGCCCCCACTGCCTTTTAAATATTTGCATTTATACAAAAATACAATTTGGCAAAAACTAAACAGCATCTTTATCATTCCATTTAGAACGGTAGACTTAGCTACTTGATAATTTCAGAATAGAGCACTCTCTTGACTGAGAAAGTGACAGTCAATCTCTCCAAGAGGATAGTTTCAATTCACTTCCCTATTTTGTAACACTGACTGTAGTGCTTAAGGTTTTAAAAAAACACAACACAGGGAGGACTGCCTACAAATATCCCATCAGAAAGCCCAGATGATTTTTCTCCAATCATCTTTTCTCTAATGAATATACCCTAACCCTGAGCAGGAAATTCTTATATGAGATTTAGACGGCTCATGTTGTTTGAAATTTGATCTAACATGTTAAGCTGTGATCCAGCCATCTTTCCAGTTGTTCCTTTCCTTTCTGTCCAAAATATTATGTGTCTGGAAAAGTAGAAACAGTAGCTAAAACAGTTATTAGAGACAAGTAAAGCTTTTTCTTTGCAATTGAGGTCAAACCAATGGATCTTTTATTCTTTGCCCATGCTCTTGGTTTCTTAACTTTTTTTATTTATTTGCAGTTTGGCAACATTTTCATTCAATATGCCGATAACTTGGCCAAGGTTCATATTATCATATTCTTTCAACAGAGACCAATATGTCAATTTTAGGAACTATATCCTTCCCACAGGGTTACTGCATTTTGAATTAGTTTGAATTGATTTAAATGAGAGCTGCTTTAAAATAAAAATAATCATTGAAAGGGCAAAAGTAGAGGTAAAAGTAGAGAATGCTTTCAAAGGACATGTAACTTAAAAGGATGCTTTGTATAAGAACAGTTTCCCATTTCAACCTTTAAATGTAGCATTGTTTTTTTAAACAACAATCTCAAACTAGAGTATTTATTTTAATGAGAAGCCATTGCTACATAAATGTTCCAGATTAACAAATAAAATTCTATTTTCTGAAATTTACTATAGAATCAGTAATCAATCTGGAAATTATTCAGAAAAAAAATAAAGTCTGATGGCCAGACTTTCAAGAAAACGGTGGAGTTTAATTGTAGTTAGCATTCTTACATCCCTGCTTGGCTTCCATAAATAGAATTAAAGCAACTTGATAGTCTAGTACCGTGGTTCCCAAACTGTATTCAGTAGAACCCCAGGATGCCACAATGAACTCATAGGATGGGACCATGGGATATTTTACTACTCAATAAATGGAACTATTAGGTACACATGTTTATGGAGATTCTCAGTCATCCAGGTCATGGTTTTTTTCTTCAAGAGGCAACTAGACTTTCTGGTTTTTCTTTGAAGATGTTTTCTTTGTCATCCAAGAAGCTTTCTCAGCTCTGACTGGATGGTGGGAATCGTTCCATTTCCCACTATCCAGTCAGAGCTGAAGAAGCTTCTTGGATGAGAAGTGAAACATCCAGAGGTGGTATTCAGAAGGTTCTGACCAGTTCTGGAGAACCAGTAGTGGAAATTTTGAATAGTTCGGAGAACAGGCAAATACCATCTCTGACTGGAGATTTTACAGTATCCTTCCCCTTCCATGCCCACCAAGCCACGCCCACAGAACTGGTAGTAAAAAAAAATTAATCCCACCACTGGAAACGTCTTCAAAGAAAAATCAGAAAGTCCAGTTGCCTCTTGAAGAAAAAAAAAGCGCCTTTGGGATATTAGGTACACAGTTTAGGAACCACAAAAATATTTCTTCGGCCAAGGGGCATTGTGAAAAAATCACTTATTCAAAATTACCAAATGAGTAATTTCTTAACAGATAACAGATAATCAGAGTTGGAAGGGACCTTATAGATCATCTAGTCCAACCCCCCCACCCAAGTGGCAGACCCTACACCATTTCTGACAAATGGCAGTCCAATCTCTTCTTGAAAGTCTCAAGTGATGGTGCTCTCACAACTTCCGAGGGCAAGCTGTTCCATTGGTTGATTGTTCTCACTGTCAGAAAGTTTCTCCTTATTTCCAGGTTAAATCTCTCCTTGTTCAGTTTCCATCCATTGTTCCTTGTCTGCCCTACAGGCGCTTTAGAAAATAGATTGACCCCTTCCTCTCTGTGGCAGCCCCTCAAATATTGGAAGACTGCTATCATGTCTCCCCTGGTCCTTCTGTTTACTAGACTAGCCAAGCCCAGTTCCTGTAATCGTTCTTCGTATGTTTTAGTCTCCAGTCCCCTAATTACCCTGGTTACTCTTCTCTGTACTTTTTTCTAGAGTCTCAACATCTTTTTTTATAATGTGGTGAACAAAACTGGATGCAGTACTCTAGGTGTGGTCTTACTAAGGCTTTATAGAGTGGTATTAGTACATCACTTGATCTTGATTGTATCCCTCTGTTAATGCAACAGAGGGATACAATAATTCTTCTTGCAAGGCATGCAGGTAATTTGTCCTAAAACAAATAAATTTCACTTAAAACAAAATTTCAAATCAAAGCATGAAGAACGTTAGAATTAGAATTATCCCTATGTAAATATTCCAATAGGAGCCTGGAGTCCATCTCCCTCCCTGACACCCTGCCTTTTACGTGTAATGAAGTGGACTATAGTTATACAGATATGCATAAATAAAGAGAAATATTCAGATTTGTGATCTATTACCTGCACTGTAAATTCATGGAAAGCTCTATTTATTTGCAAGGTAGTATATTTGAAGGCAGCTGAGACATATGTTGGGAAGGACATGTGAGGTGGCTTGGACATTACCAAGCTGCCCTTTGATCATCAGCTGTTCAGTGTGGCACGAGACATCTAGGGATTGAGACAGGACAGTGAAGCACACCTGATGCCCATCCCTAAGGTGGCCTACCTTTACCAATCTCCCCAGCAAAGAAAACAAGAAAAATTCCTCAGAATTTAACTAGTGAGATGCCTTTTGGGAGGCAAGTTGCAAGGTTTTGTCAGTAAGGCTTATTTGCAATTTACAACATTGTATATATAACAAAGTTTGTAGTGTCTTCAAATTTTTTTTCTCAGACATGGAAGAACATTCTGATAGGCTTCTGCCTCTATTATATTTTAAAACAGGTTTTGTAATTAGCTCTTTAAAAAGAAAAGAAAAAGACAATGCTTTCCTTTTTCATGGTGCACCAAGTACTAAAGAACAAGGTGTGATAGTACACTTAGGTTAAAACAATGAAAAACTAATTAGATTCATTGGAAATAATTCTAATATATTAGCAGTTATGTTTCAAGGGGTGTAGGTTGTGTAAGTTGCTTTAATATAAAAGTGGGCTTAATAGAATTGATGTCTGACACTTTCCCCCTTGCTCACATACATTACCAGGGTGGCTTTAAAAGAAACTAGAGAGCCCAGGAAATCTGCATTATAATATAAGACTCCTGCTGTGAGCAAGCCTTCGGTGCAAGTGTTAAAAATAAATAAATAGAAAAAATACAGCCCTGGTACCACTCCCTGTTATTTACAAAGGAATGTAATTCCTTTCATATTTGAGCTTTCCTGAAAAAGGACCTGTCAGCACCCAGGTATGAGAGACATGAAATTTTACGTCTAAAGGTGAATACAAAGAATGGGTTGAATTGTTGCTGTTTTCCCTCTTTCCACGGCTATAACGGAGATCATAGTAAATTTTTGGATGGTTCTTGATTCATCTTGTTTATAAAACAGCATAGGCAGTATCTGTACTAAATAAAAAGAATTTATTTTTTTATATAAACCACTGTCTGGGAAATTTAGGGTAGCTTTTCCATCCTACTTTCATCTGGCCCTGCTCTGATTGTAATTTCAAGAATTTTTAGGCATCCTGGAGCAGAAACCCTAATATACCTGACGGACACTGAATTGTGGAAACCTGCTTTAGAACAATTGGTATGTTTTCTCAACTGTTTTATCTTCAAAGCAACCTCTGAAACAGTTTTGCACATTCAAGGCAACTTCTTTCAACCAGCTGTGTGGCAGAGAGCTGAGAGAGGCAGGATATACTTTTCTTAAATAATTGAAAACAGCTAAGAAGTATTCCTACCTTTCATAGTAAATCCTTTATCCGGCATTTAGCTTAATATTGATTGAAAAAGATTTCTGAAAGGTTCTTTTTATTTTTTGTTTGCATTCTACAGTATGCTCTCTTTGAAGGAACATGGTGAAGCTGCACTCATAAATAGAGGAGCAAGGCGATCATATTTACTTTGAGATGTGTGGCAAAGCTTATGATGCTGAAGCAAAAAACCTAATCAAGACACATATGACCCAGCTTTCTCTTCATTAAATGGAACAGTATACTTCTATGCAATATTTTACAACATTTAGACATACTGCCCCTGTAGGCAAGCACCTCTTTAAAGCAGCCAATTTGCTGAAACCTAATATTAATATACAGGTAATCCTTGCTTAGGGACTTCAGCTGGAATCAGAAACCCCACTGTTACGAAACATAGTTGCTGACTGGGAAATCACATCACCATGGCTGTCCTTTTTGCCAGGTTCCAGCTCTTTGGAATCACCTTAATCCTGGGATAGTCAGCTTGAAACTAGCAAGTCTAATCACTTTCACACCTTTGACTTTTGTTTGCCTCCAAACTGCTTCCCTGGCCTTTGGTATGCTCACTCAGCACTTTGTAAAAAAGTTCATATATTTACATTCATTGGAGACAAAGAGATTGAGCAGATACTCAAGAAGGAATACACATGGAAAGCAATGCATTTGGTAACCCAGCATCCATGAGTGCAGTAAGCAAACCGCTTGGTGTGTTCCCTACAATGTACCTGTTTATTCTCCTGTAGTCTCTTCCTCTCCAATCTCTCCACCCAATATGAGGAAGGGCAGGAAATGGGTTAGGCATAGGAGATAAATTGCTTGTTTTTTTTTACTTTACTTCCATCCTTAATTGGGCTCTGCAATTACCCTGCTGCCATCATTTTTTCTGCCCACTCAGTTTTACTACTTATAACTGGTTATTTAACAATGTTCAGAATTACCTCAAACTTCCTGAGAGGTACATATGACCCATATTCAGAGTTACGGTAGCAGTACACACATGATCACATTTTGGTTGCTTGACAACTGGCTCATATTTACAGCAATTTGGAGCATCCCACAGTCACATGACTGTTATTTGCAACTTTTTTATTGGTTTCCAGCATTTACTTCAGGTCTGCAACAAAAAATGTGTGGGGGAACAATGATTTGCTTAATGATAGTGGTATTCGCTTAATGGTTGTTGTACAAAAAACAGTCATAACTGCCAATCCAGTCAAGTGATGCCTTGAATTATGACCAGAACAATATACGACCCTAATTCTGGGCTCAATTATGGCTGTAAATTGAGGACTACCTGTAACACAAATCATGAGTTGAATAGCATACAAAATTGTTATTGCTACTACTACTCCTAATAATACCTGCTCACAACTATCTGAATTCACAGCTGCCAGTTCTTTAGCTGGTGTTGAACTTGATACACATCGAGTTCTTCCTAAGAACCTAGGATATGATAATATATTGGCATAGTATACAGTATATGTGGTCCAAGCAGTGTGGTCTTTTGCAATTAACAGAAATTTTGTCAATGTGCAGGTTTTTTTCAGTGCCATCCAAGCACCTAATGTGCCAATAACCACTGGGACAATTGCAGCCAATTTATGCCATAATCTTTTGATTTTAATTTTCAGATTTTGATGCTTTGTGATCTTCTCCAATTCTTTGCTTCCATTCTACTATCATCTGGCATTGGCACATCAATTATCCATACTTTCTTCTTTTCAGTCACAGTTATATAAGCTGAGATTTATCAATCTGTATTCAGAAACCTCATAATATTTTACACACTCATTTTTGACTACTTTTTCAACACTGTTCTCACCAATTTTTCATAAGGGCAGCTAAGTAATTTTTAAAGGTATTCCAATTAATCATTTTGGCAACTATGTTATTTCTTTGTTTATAATCAGTTTGTACAATCTTTTTGCATGTTTCTTCTGCTTTTTTTTGGTCTAATACGCATTTTGAATCATTTGATGATTTTTAAATCTGGCATGGTTGCATTAGTTTGAATAATTTGCTCTTGCATAACCAAAATTATTTCCATTTTCTTTCTTTCTTTTCATTTTGAGGCCAATATTCATTTTATTTTACCTCCTTTAATGGGTTCAGCTTACTTCAATCCCCAATATTGTCGATATTAAAAAAGGCAGGAAAAAAAACTTAATCACCTTTATATTGAGCTTGGTTCTTAATGATTTGCATAAGGACATTCTGTATCATGCTTTTCTTAGTATGATATACAATTGGTTTGCCATTATCCTATTCCTGAACATTTTTCAACTTCTTCGTCTGTTCATACTACTCTGGAATTTCTAGAGGTCCCTTATCAAACTAATAATAAGAAGTGAAATTGCTTAGCTCTCTAAGATCAAATAATCTCTGCCTCAGACCCCAAGAACTACTGCCATCTAGACTTGTCACAATTGAGTTATATGGATTTATTGTTGCCATTTTTGTGGCATCAGGAAGGGCATCCATCCAGTAAATGCTCAGCTCCATCCAATATACTCCAAATTAAGGAATTACAGGGTCCTAAAAAGGGAGTTACTGTGATCATTTTTATCTATTCCAGGTGTTCTATATATTCTTTGGAAGGTATAACAGGAATCTAATGGAGACTGTTTTCCATCATTATCAGATGCCGGAACTGCAATAAAATATTTCATTATAAAAGGTTTCTCATTCAGCATCCCTTCTGCTCCTCTTCTGAAGCTCTATAAACTTTAATAGTCTCCCCAAAATGTTGAACTTCCTTCTTTTGGGTGGGCAGTGCTGTTTCCTGTTTCCCAATGTGTTTATAGCCTGATTAATTGCAATTGTAGAGATAATGATGCCTCCTCTGTCCACGAAGGTCCTGAATAGGCTTCTTGCTGTAAGAGCCATTCATGAGATCCATGTTGGGGATCAATTTTGCAAAATTAGCAAAATGAATGGCAGTTTTTGAATGCAAGCAGTTTGCTGATGTTCTTCCTCTAGATTAGAATATTTCTTTTTTTGAGAGAGAAAGAGAGAGGGTGGGAGAGAAAGGGAGAGGGAGATTAGATCATAATATTTCTACCAACTGAAAACTCAAGGCGGTTAAAGATCAACAGCAAAATAAAATATAAATGATCAATACATAGAGCCATTTCTCATCAATCTATCTCAAAAGGACTTGCTGAAGAGGAGGATCTTGATTCCTGTCCTAAAAGAGGAAAACATGGGTGACAAGTAAATGCATTCTGCAGTTTTTGAGGAACTAGGAAAAGCTCTTTTCTACATGCTCCATAGTCCTCTGAAATTTGTGGCATCATGAAGATGGCCTCTTCTGCTGATCTTAATGCCTAAACAGGCAATCCTTCAAGATGGTCAGGAGTACAACCACTTTGAGATTTAAAGATTCACATGTTGGTATCATCTTGGCATCCTGCAAAGTTTGAAGCTTTTGGACATACTCCAGAGATATGCCCACCCCCATTCCCAATAGAAGACATTGCCGTAGGACAAGAACCCCTTGTAACTTTGACAGTGCCAAAATGAATGGGTGGATTGGGGGTTGATTTTCACTGCTGGTTCTGCCTGCTGAACATTGACATGGAAAAGCAACAAAGAAAGCAACCCCAAATTTCTACATCTTACTCCCCACCCCAAATTCTTTCTAGACTCTTGTCATGGATATATTAGTAAGCTGCGATGAATGCTAATTAGAAAGTTGGCTGTAACAAGAGTTCCTCTTGTGAATCCATTTAAAGACCAATTGTTTACTATCTTTTTCTGTAAGTATAAAATTTTAATTACAGGACTGACAGGAACTGTGTGTGATACAGTGCTCTACATTTATCACTGGGAGAGGACCAGTTGCGGGAGCTGTTTGACTTTGGAGGGATCCTGATGCGCCCGCAATGCTGAGCAGCAGGTGCCACATTATTATGTACAGAAAAGCAATTAGGAAGCATATTGGATGAATGGGAAGTGCATTAATATTAGCGAGTGCATTTGTCAGTGGTTTTGATGCGAGTCTCTCTCTTTTCTTTATGCAACATTAAGATTGTGCCTCTCATAAATTCTCCCCTTAAATTGCCATCTGTTCCCTTGTCATGCAGGAGCGAGGTGGAAAAAAAAGTTTTTTTCCTTGACAAAAACAAAAAAACAACCCCCCTCCACAGGACGGGAAAAGAAAATCTTTTTTTAAAACATTGAAAACGAGAGACGGAGAGAGGGAGAGAGAGAAAGAAAGAGATGAAGGTTCCAGTACCAACTGGGAGAATGTTTTGATGTACAATTGAGGCATCACATATGCTAAGTAATTATCCTTAAATACAGAGTTAACTATCTGGATTCCTACTTCATCCTTTTCTACTCCCACTCAACTTTGCAGTCTTTTAAATATTGCTTTTAAAATGCTCCTGTGAAATACTTTGCAAAGTTAACTGCAAAAGGAAAGGCCAGTTCTGGCTACTTTTCGTCAGTGATTAATTAGACATAATTTATTTTGATGTGAATTGGGTGTTTCTTGAAGACTTGGCAGATTTTGGTACAGGATTTGAACAAGGTTTGGTTGGGCTTCTAAGAAGAGTTCTTTTGGCATCTTTTACAGAGGAAGAAAAGCCTACATCTCTCAGATAGAATCACAGGGGTAATCATGTCTGAAAATTGTTATTGAAATATCTGTAAGATAATTTACAGAATAACAGAATTGGAAAGGATCTTGGAGATGCCTTAGTCCAGCCCTTTGCTCAAGCAGCACATCCTATATTACTCTTGTCAAAAAGGTGTCCAATCTCTTCTTAAAATTTCCAGTGATGGAGCATCCACAACTTCTGAAGACAAGCCATTCCATTGAATGTTCTCACTGACAGGAAATTTCTCCTTATTTCTAGGCTGGATATCTCTTTGATAAGCTTCCAGATCTGTTATTTCTTGTCTTACCCTTGGTGCTTTGGAGACCAGTTTGACCCCACTTCATTTCTGTGACAGCATCTCAAATTTTGGAATGCTGCTATCATGTCACCCCTACTCCTTCTTTTTGTTAGACTAGATATATCTGGTTCTTACCACTCTTCATCATGTGCTTCAGCTTGCAGTCCCCTAAGCATCTTTGTTGTTCTTCTCTGCACAATTTTTTGGATCATGGTGACCAAAATTGGATGCAGTGTTCAAAGTGTGGCCTTATCAGTGTAGTATAAAGCGATACTAACACTTCACATGACCTTGATACTATCCCTCTGTTGATGCAGCCTAGAACTGCTAATCAAATGTTCTGTGAGATTAAATAGGCTAAATTGTGGTTCCAGATGGGATCGGACTGCTAGGCATGAGGAAAATAAAGATGCCTTTTTTTTCCTGGGGACAAACAGGATACCTTTGGATCTGGTAAATCTAAAGTTTCCCTACAGTCATTCCTTTTAGTTATTATCATTTCTGGGACGAATGTTATATCAGATTTTGCCTAACCATTTTACAAAAGTTTTCTTACCCTGCAGTAGTTCCTTTCTGTTTTTCTACCTTAATATAATTCAGAATTTCATTAAAATGTCTTCAGTGACCTTTTTGACTTTATTTATTTTTGAATGTGCAGAAGTTGCTACTCCACTGTGGTGGTTTGGTTTGTCACACAGTTTTGTCACTAAAGCACTCCTAGTGGCTGAATTTCCTTATTTCCTTTATGGAAATAAGTGGAAGTCTGGGAAGTATGGGGAAGAATGAGAAGCCAAAGAGACTGAGGATAGTTGGAGAGATGAGTCACACAAACAGCTTGGCCACATTTTAACTAAATTTGTAGAAAAAACATAATCACCTACCATTAACAAAGCTGGAGATTTGAGACTTCAGCTGGTGACTTCAGAATGCGGCCACACGGGTAGTGATGGGAGCATCCCGATTCTCCCATATTACGCCCCTCCTGCATGACCTGCATTGGCTGCTGGTTGCTTTCCATGTGAGATTCAAGATGCTGGTAACAACTTATAAAGCCCTATATGGCTTGGGTCCGGGGTACTTGCAGGAACGTCTCCTGCTGTTGACAAATACCAATCGCCCAGTGCGCTCCCACAGACGGGGCTTCCTGGGGTACCGTCAGCTAAACATTGTAGGCTGGTGGCCCCTAGGGGGAGGGCCTTCTCTGTGGGAGTGCCAACCCTCTGGAACCAACTGCCCCTTGAATTGTGCCTGGCCCCTGATCTCCGCTCCTTCTGCCACAACCTTAAAACATGGTTATTTTTACAATCTGGCCTGGACTGACAGGGGATCGGGATTTTAATTTGAATGTTTATTTGGCATTAACTTAATATTTTAAAAATTATTTTAACTTTTGTATTGCCTGTTTTTTATGTACGCCGCCCTGAGTCCTTTGGGAGGGAAGGCGGCCTATAAGTCCAAATAAACTAAAACTGAAACTGAAACTGAAACTATGTGCTTATAGCAAAGCTGCCTTGCTTACTACTTGGGTAGAAAGGTGGAATAAATAACTAAAAAAAAACTTAAATAACTAAAATGAATTTTCACTGAACTGAGGGGGATATGTCCTCTCCAAAGTGTATTTATTGCACTATTTCTTTGCTGCGATTCCATACCCCTAGAGCTGAACTTATAGAGATTTAACTGTTATGGTTACTTTGCTCTTACAAACATTTTCCTTAATTCTTATCTTTCTGAAACTATAAAGACAAAAAAAGTATAATAGTGTGTAAGACAATGTAGCAGGAGACAGAAAGAAGGGCCTCAAGGCACAGAATTGAATTTGATTTGGATTTTAAAAAATGGAAAAAATGATGAAGGAATATAAATGACAAGGTGAGCTAAGAAAGCAATCAGGAGGATCTTTTCTTTCTCTCATAATGCTAGGACCTTGGTCATTTAACAAAGCTCAGGGGTTATTACATTGGGAGACAGATTAGGACAGCTGTAGCCACTGGTGCTGTACTCTTGTTGTCCTCACAGATGGAGAACTTGCTGTCCCTTGGGCTGGAGGACCAATAATGGCAAATCTATGATGAGCAATTAGGTCATTGGCACAGCATACTGCCTTTTTCAGTGCAGGGTATCAACAGTGTTAGGATAGGATGCTAATAATCACGGCAATTCCTTCTTTACTCAATGCTATGTTGTCTGGCTCTTCACCCTATACCCCTAACCTGAGCATTGGGGCCAACTGAATACCAGGTTACTTCATATAGCTGATTGCTAAATTTTGCAATTTCATGCTGCAAAATGTTGTGATGGCTACCATCCTGGATGGCTTTTAAAGCAGTTGAAACTCATGGTGGCAATGTAATCCTTGTAGTCTCAGAGTCTGTTTCCTTATTAATATTAGTTACTGGAAGAGGTACGAAGTAGCAACAGCTACTAGCTCCTAGAAGAGGAGCTGGTACAGATCCATTGTACATCTCTGGTTGGAAGAGGAGAATGACCAAGAGCTGGTACAGATCAGTCGTACATCTCTGGTCAGTCGTACATCTCAGAGAGGAATAGAATGATCTGAGGTCTGCATGTAATGGACTGTGAGAATAACCTTGGGGAAGAAGAGGAAAAAATTTCAGCCAAGGCAATGGTCAGATAAATCACAACCCAAAGCAAGAATGTAATGTGTGAAAGCAACTCTGACATAACCCTCCCTATTTATTTTTAGGATAAAGACAAGGTGAGGAAAAGCATATTTTGACTTGCAAGGTTCTATTACTGTAACCTTAAAAGTGGTTTTAGTATTTGTGGCTTTGGTGTTTGAGTCAGGACTACCACAAAGGGCTGACACTGCATCCAGATTAGGTTGTTCTCAAAGGTGGCAAAAGTAGCAGAGAAAAGAAAGAAATGGGTCTGTAGCATTATGGAGAAGATGAATACAAGCACTTTTCAGAGTTAATGTTACTCACTTACTACTCTTTCATGAGAATTGATGATAAATTGATTTAATAAAGAAAAGGAACCAAAGGGCAACCCCAAAGAAAATTAAAATGTCAATGGTGTCCTCAAATACATGCCAAAAGAAACAGTTCTTAAATGACCCCCAAACCTTCAAATCAATGCCCTTATTAGAAGCAACAAATGTGTCTCACTTGCTATTAAAAGGGTGTCCTCTAAAATGTTAGATACGTGTATTTATAACCTTTTGTTAATTTTACATCCCACCTTTTCAACAAGAGCTCAAGAGAGCTTACATGGGGATTTTATTGATTGATTGATTGATTGATTTAATGGTTTTATTGGGCCGCCCAACTCAAACTAAGTGATTTGGGGTGGCATACAAGAGAAGCAAACAATAAACTGAAAAAATGTTAACCATAAAACATTGCCACAACCACCCCATTTATAAAATATAAAATGTCAACAAACTGTGATAATTATAGAACTAAAAGAATACTCCACTGAACTGGATCCAAACACTGGAGGAAAAAGCTAAGTCTTAACGTTTTTTTTTCTAAATGCACACAAAGTTGAGGTGTGTCATATATCAGCAGGCAGAACACACAGGCAGCCACAGAAAAGCACACTTCCTAGGTCCCATAAGAAACATGTTTTTCCCACATGGGTTGGGTGGCTTTTTGCACAGCACATGAACTCCTCTCCTGCTTCCATAGTCTCTCATAAGTAGGGAAATAATGGTTTGCATACTAGCCTATAGAGGCTTCATTCTGTGTGGTTGGTATATTACACTAAGTATGCTAGCTGCACTGAAATTCGTCTATGATTCTCAAGAAGAGGAATGGGATTGTTGCTTAAGCATTATTGAACCAAAACACACACACAAAATACTTCTACCAGAAGATGCAACTCGGGGCTGAATAAAATCTTTGTTTTCTTTCTTCTTCCATCTATGATTTTAAGGTGACTAAGGCAAATATCTAACAATATGACTGCCTGGCTTGTCGGCTATTTCTTTTGTAAATGACATTGCCTAATGTTTTTTTAATGGATCTTGTAAATAATTTATCCTTAAACCTTTGTTTAATGGATTTTTTTTTAAATCCCAGAGTTTGATACCTAAAGAGCTGTGTCTAGCAATTCATGTTAGCACTCTGACCATTTCCTCTTCCAGTTTTAAATTAACAGCCAGCTGTTTATTCTTAATTGTAAGGGGAAAAAGTATTTACGTTGATAGCTAAACGCTGTTTGTGCAATGCACAATTTACAAAACATCACCAGTCCATACATCATTTCATGCTACATACATATTCATCTTTTAAAAGAACTGGCAGAATAATCTGATTTGATGCACTTGCAGTAGGACTCTTCTATCTTCACTGGGTCTGAAATATTTTAAAGGGAATGTTTTAGCCGAGACAACTCGGAATCTTGAATCTGATGGATGAAGAGACTATGAAAGCTTATGTGGTTGCAGTGTAATTGGTTTGTTTAATCTTTAAAATGCTATGGAACTCTTTATTACTTCCTCAGATTCTAGAGACGGGGTGTCCATGGGCATAGGATGGGATAAAAAAATTCAAGATGGTGACCACAATCATCTATTTGAATCCCCATTCCGTTTTTGTGTGTGTTATGAGGCATGTTAAAGATACTTTGGTCATGCAAGTTGTGCCTGCCATTTTAACTTCTTTACCTCTCTGCAGATATTCCTGGCTAAACATATGGTGAATACTTAATGTCTGATTCTACACATGTGTACAGCTTATCTTCTTACAATGAAGGAAGGACCCACATACAAAGCACTGCATGGGAAAAAGGGAAAGTCAGAGGCAGATGCAGGAAACTAGGATGCTGGTGTAACAAATTGTTCCCTAACTGATCTATCAAGACTATACAATACTTTGGATTCTTGTGACCCTGGAAAAACAAACAATTGCTTGAATCAGCTGCAGACAGGCACTGTATTTACACTCCCATCCACTCTAAAACACCTCTTCCAAACTGAATGCAAAGGAATGCAGATTTACAATTTACTCCATGACATTTTGTGAACAAGAACTTTATCAGATGCATAAATAAGATGGTGATGGTAGATGCAGTAAACACATATATATCATTCTGTATTTAGAACATGTGTAGATATTTATCAAGAATGACTCTCATGAGGACTAGAAATACAAAGGAAGTATAAATGCAAGCTCAGTGTGTGGAATCCCTATCTCTTCTATACCAACCTCCAACCATTCTACTTTCCTGTGCTAGGCAGGGACATTTAGGGGATAATTGTCTTTCCAGTCATTTACAAACCTGCCATAAGTGTATTTCTTGAGATGGTAGGCTTAAATCAGAGTTTGAAAAACACTGGATGGAATGCTCTCTTGTGCCTCTTATTTTCTGCAGGCAGAAAGCTAGCATTTCAGGAGAAAGACTAACAACTTGAAATCTTTGGCCTGGGAATTCTTTCTATGGAGGGAATTTTACTTTTTTTTTAAAGTGAGAATTAGTCCACTTATACCTCTTTTTTTGAGGAGGGGGAAGGTAAATTCTTACCATTAAAACAGCATTTCCTTCACATACTGAAAGTTTTGTGGTTTGCTGTGTCTCCCTTTTGTCCAGCTGAGAAACTTAACCCTTTCTATAATATATCTCTTTAAATTGGTGTTATTTCTGCCTTTATAGAACATATACTTTATACATTGGAAAGGGTGGTGTGTTTGTACTTTGGGCTCCAGAGATTCACCATTGGGCAGGTGGGCAGTGCCAGCTATGTATCTGTAGGAGGGGAACCTCCCTTAACTCCATTTTTGCATCTCTGCAATGTCAGCTAAATCAATGTTTCTCAATCTTGGCAACATTAAGACCTGTGGACTTCATGATGGCTGGGGAATTCTGGGAGCTGAAGTGCACACATCTTGAAACTGCCAAGCTGAGAAGCAATGAACTAAATTATTCCTGTATAATGCAACTTTGTTAAATATATAACTGAAATGCTAGAAGCAATGGACAAGCCTTTTTTAAAAAGAGATTTCAATTGTGTACAGCAGCTGTTGCATTCTTTGAAGGTTTGTTATATGTCAGGGTTTTTGTTAAATAAATACCCAGAACTCATAATATTCTCCTTACTGGTTCACTGAGCAGCAGAATAAGAGAGCAAGAGGGAATAGTCTCATAGGATTATATCCAGGGACAAAGAAGAGCATTTATTTCATTTCAGCAATCAAATGGCATAATTGTTGGCTGCTGTTTATTGACTTGAAGTGTCAAGGGAGAAAGGAGTAATTCTGGAATAAATGCTTGAAAATCACTAAGGACTAGATCCTTGTTTTCCTTTGCCAAAGTCAGAGGCTCAAATAGGTTCTTTATAGACCACATACATTTTGGCAGCTTTTAGGATGCCCTTAGCTGCTTCTCTGTTTATGTCCCTGTTATTGTGACAAGTACTTGAAAGTGGAGAGAGATCCTTGCCTCAAAATTTCTCCTACGTCTTAGCTGGAAGTACTAGTAGAATGCTCTCTGTGGGAATAAGGTGTTATTGGGGAGATTAAGAAATTAATCTTACCTTATTTTGAAGCTGAAACTAAAAACCTTGGCACACAGAGAAAATTCAGTCAAATTGGGGGATGCTGTGCTTTCCATTATGATTTAGACTTATCCGGGATGCTTTTAAGCAGTGTCAGGATTTAAATCTGTTATTTTATAGTCCTAGGAAGTAGCACATTTTGGAAAATGCTGCCAAGAAAACTGCAGGTACTTGTCCATGTAAGTGCTAAGAATCAAGACTGATTCAAAGGCACATGCATGCAAACAAATGCGCGCACACACACGAACAGAGAGGGAGAGGGGAGAGAGAGAGAGAGAGAGAGAATTGCACATTGATCAAATTCAATGTTCAGTATATTGGATTTACCTATGCTCCACTCTTCCACAGAGCAAACACAGGTGGGATTCACTCCAAAACTTACCCCATAGAGAGAGGGTTTTTTTTTCACCCAATTATCTTGCAATCAGGATGGAGGGGGGTATTTCTTACATTACAAGGCTGTTAAAAGAACTGAATGAGTGGGAGATACAAATGGTTACTATCATTATGGATTAACAAGTTTGCTTAAAAGACATAAGCTTTTTTAAAAAAAACATCTGATGATGTGAGCTGCAGTTCATGAAAACATACAGTATGCCTTTCAATAAAATTGTTAGTCTGAGAAGGTGCTACCAGGCTATTCCGGATTTTTTGGTGAATATAGACTCATCTGGTTCTCCTCCTACAAAGATTTCTATTTTCCTATTCAGTTCTTTCTTCAGTTCTTTTGCTCACATCTCGTTTCCATCTGTCCTGCTGTTTTGGGGCTTGATTCTGTTCTTTTTTTAGGTCTGCCTTCTGAAAAGCATGCATACCGTAGATCAGGGGGTGTCAAACTCATGTCATCACGTGGCGTCATGTGACGTATCAGGACCAATTTCCCCTTTGTTCAACTGGGCATGGGTGGGGCCAGTACATGACACATCCGGCCCATGGGATGGGAGATTGACAGCCCTGCTGCAGTACAGTATCTCAATTATTTTTGATCTCTCTCCCTACCATCTCCTTAAGCAGCAGTGTAGTCCAATAATATTCCTCCATCCACTTCCCTTGACTAGCCTCCCTACCAGGCCTACTAGTCACACATTGTTTGTATGAACATGTATGCACACACACACACACACACCCTGTTGTTTTTATGTGGGAGGAAGATGTTTCCTTTAATTGTTGTTGCCAACTAATATTAATCTTTGTATATGGCTCTAAAGCAGAGGTTATAGTTGTTACCTCTTAATTTTAGTGAGGTTGGTTTGAACAGTATAGATATTTACATGGTGTGCACCCTCCCACACTCCAGTTTTGCAAGCAGGGAGGAAGTAAATCTTCAGTCATCTGAGCAAAATTTGATCTCATGGAAAGAGGATTGAAACTTTCTCCCCATAAAAGTCATAAGTAAAAGTGGCCGACATGATGAAACTTATAAAATCTATGTACTATGAAGAAAATAAATCTGTCCCTTCTCCTAAAACTAGGATTTGGAGACAACCAATTAATGTATAATTGCCGATATCACCATGCTACACAAACTGTTCATCTTCACACAATCATATTGTCTATGGCATTTATTGTCACAAATTGGCTTTAACTATGATTTTTTTAAGTGGGGTGGGGCTGAGAGAAAAGCAATAAGTAGATAGCATTTGAGGTTTTTTGCAACCTGAGAAAACTTATCACTTTTAGCACCAGTAAAATACACATTACTTGGCAGCACTGACAGAAATTGAAGGAAATTTGGTGATTGTTGTTATATCACAAGAGAGTTTATCATGTCAATATGGGCACAGATGCTTTACCCTGTATTTATGTCAAGCTGACCAATAGAACCTGGAGGATATTGTTTCTTCCATCACAATATGCATCTTCTATTAAATGGGATAATTTCCAAGCCAATGTACTGAGCAGTCAGCACAGTACAGTATCTCGATTATTTTTGATCTCTCTCCCTCCCATCTCCTTAAGCAGCAGTGTAGTCCAATAATATTCCTCCATCCATTTCCCTTGACTAGCCTCCCTACCAGGCCTACTAGTCACACATTGTTTGTGTAATTATAAAATCAAAAGTGAAGATTCAGCTTCCCAGCTGTGCAGTAACATAACAACGAAGGGGGGGAGGAGAAATATCAATACAAGAATGAAAAAGGAATGAAGGAAAGAAGGGAGGGAAGGGAAAAAACAAACAAACGAGTAAGCAGGTGTACCAAATCCTGCCTTTAATTGGAACACAGAAAAATATTTCAAGTTAACTATAACCCACTGCTGAAAATGCCTTATTCTTGTTATAATGCTACGTAGTGTTGCACTAGTTTTGTCTGTAGATTGTAGGGCAAATAGACTCACTCCCATCTCTTCTTCCTCATGTTGGCCTCTGGGAAACTCATAGAGAGGGCTTAAAGGCAATTGCTGTCCCCTGGTATTGTTTCCTGGCAGAGCAAGATACACTATCATGACTGATATTGTGTTGAACACTTACTTTTGCTTCAGATTTGCTCCATTTGTGAAAGAAATGTTCAAAATGCCCCAGATGGAAAAAGGGAACTCCTCCTTTTTGGAGTGGACATATAAGTGGATCAACTTCCCCTGGTGATCCTGTACTGTTATTTAGTTTTTATTTTTATTCTTCAAAGAAAAGTACTTGTATAGGCTAAGAGAGATAGAAGGACTCTTCTTCTCTCACCTCTTTATTTTTTGAAAGATCACTGGAGTGCACTAGAGTTAAGAAACTGCAGATCATTGTATGTGTTAAGTTTGCATGAAGAGTCAGACGCGAAGAGCTTCAGTGAAGAGTTTATTTAGTGACTACAGCTTGAATGGACCCCACTTGGCTGGGCTACGGCTGCTACTTATAGCCAGCAGCCGTAGTTGCCAGCCAATCAGAGTGCAGGGTTTTCCTGCACTTTTTAAACCAATCATTTCTGACATTTTACAAGAACAATTCAAACTAAACCAATGACATTCAAACGTACATACATAACAGTATGGCCTTGCTCAATATTCAGGTAAAGAATTACTGTAAGTAGACAAGGAAGCTTTTCTAGAGAGTTTAAAAAGAGAGAGGAAACAGGCAAGGTAAGACAATCTTCCTTCCATCCCCAAATCCATTTGTATTTTTTTTTATTTCCTGAAAGGAAATGTGGGGAGCAGAGAGTGGGTGAGGAACCCTTTTCAACTCTTTCTTCTCAGCCTTAGTTTTTTCACCTGTAACATGGGAGATAAGATTTCCGGATAAATTTGTTATGGGATTTACACCTAACAGATGAAAATTAAGTATTTCACACGAGCAAAGATACTGAACATTAGGTTCCAGATTTGACAGGATGATAATAATATGATGTAATATGTAATATTTTTGTATGCTTTGTTAAGCAACTTTATCAGAAAACATCCTCCTCCTCTCCCTCCTCCTCTTCCTCCTCCTGTCCCCTCCATAATACAGATAGGGAATAGAGGCTAAGAGGGAAATTTTGCAGCTACTACCAGTTAATGGCAAGGCAAGTAGATACAGTCGTTGTTATGAGAAAAGAGGTTCAGTTTGCACTTTGCAGCTCCTATATATATAGGAGAAGGTCAATAGGGAACTACTAGGTAATCCAATAAAACTGAATGATAGAAGATTCAGGACAAGGAAAAATAATTTTGTCATAGTCTGCTAATTTTATCAACACAATGTTCTGGACATCTTTTTTTTTTAAAGTCAAATGTTTACTCCATCGAGACAACCATTTCTCCAGAATTTGGCACACCTCATAGTTCTCTACTTTGATTTTAAGCAACTCAAGCAACTCGGCTTGAAAAACTACATCTACAGTTTCTTGTGCATCTATGGCTATTGCTGGTAAAAGGCCCAAACAGTTCCAAAATATTACACTCTGCCTGCTTATCTTACTTCATGAATGGAATGACTATATTCAGTTGGGTTGTAAAAACTGTTTAGAATAAAATATTATTATATAAATAAAATTATTGCAAAATATCAAGTTCTGCACAATGAAGTCCCCATAACACATTTTACTTGAGCAAATGACAATTGTCAGAGAAATTTTGTGTACAAAGCAAATTCTATGCTTCTCATGCAAATATGAACTGTATTTTGTTCTGCTTCACAATTAGGTACTTAGTGAGGAAAGTACTTGCTGCAAAGATGTAGATTTCTTGCTTCCTTTTTGTCTCCGCTCTGTGCATCTTAATCCTATAGATCAAGTTACAAAAGCTGTGCTTAACTGCTGATATGTCTTTCCACCCATTCAAATGAGGCAAGTGATTAACAACCTTTTGTGAGCAGTGTCAAATTTTGTTTTGTTCTGTTTCCAACAGTTGTTTAAATGTTAATGTTTATGGATTACAATAGAAGTAACAACAGTATTAATAGTAATAAGCTATTACATACTATATATATATATGCTACCTGATTCCCAATGACTCTCAGTGGTTTACAAATAAAACATTAAATACAAGTAATACAAGAGACAAAAATGGAGATTCATTTTATTTAAGTGAATTAATTTATTGGATCCTTTTAATTGAATTCTTTTGGTTTGATTTGAGATTATATGATTAATTGGCTTTGCAATTTTGGTGATTTTTCAATGGATTGGTTTTTATTAGGATTTTGGAATATTTTGTAATTTTATTATGAAAAACATGTATTCACAAGTTGTTTTCAATTTCTGATATTTTAATTGTTTGGAAAAAGTGGTGGTTATTTATCTTTTGAAAAGCACATTATAAATGTGATCAACATCAGAATGTGTGGGTCTGTTATTTCTAGTCAAACTTAATTTCCTATGGTTTAGGAGTAAAATACAAAATAGTTAAGCTTTATTTCTTTGTGTGGTGGGGAGGTTGCATTTGTAGGCTTTTTAATTGCAAAAAACAAACTATGATAAATTCAATTCCCAAAAAAAGTTTTTGGTTTTGCCATCAAGTTTCACTGGAATAATATAGATTTGTTCGGGATATGGTGGGGTTGGGGACAGAAAAATAGTCTAGGCCACATCTTAGTCTCTGCCTGTTGTGGTTCGCCGGCAGCAGGTGCAGATGGCTGAGATCTCTGAGAGCCAGGACTCAGATGAGGGGCCTGCGTGTGATGCAGAGATGGGGCCAGGACTATCTGAGAGTTGGATGCTGCCTTTGGAGCTTGTGGGGTCTGGCAGCAGTGATGCAGAGGACCCCGAGAAGCCTGGGGCCAATGCGCATGTGTGCAGGGCTGCTCGAAGGAAAGAGCAGCTGCAGCCGCATGGGCGACTTGGGAGTAAGGCTGCAAGGTGATGGCCCCTCCCATAAGGGATAAAAGCCAGCCCTCGCGGGTTGGGTTCTTTGCAGGAAGCAAAGAAGTTCTTTCAACTCCAAGTTCTTGTGGAAGTCCTGTCTATTCCTGTTTGTTTTCAGAGACTTTTAGTTTTGGATATTTCCCTGCAATTAATCTTATGTTCTTGGCAGTCTTTCACATCCTTGAAAGGGATTGCTCTTATCTGGGACAATTAATTTTAACCACTCTTTGCTGTGAATGAACATAATTCACAGAGATGCATTAAAAAGGTTTGCTTTTATATATACTTTGGATTTATTTGATTTGAACGAGCCTTGGGTCAGAACACTGCCCAAAACATTTCCTGTTCAGTTTGATACTTCCTCTAGTCGGTGATTCTCTTTGCTGGCTCTTGCTTGATTTTTGGCTCTGAGAGCCTGATTGCGTGTTGGGGAACCTCCGAATCAACCTTTTTCACACTTTGGCTCCTATCTGATGGCAGCCTCTGGCTCTACTTCATACAATGATTAAGAGGATTTCATCACATTATTTGACACCTGGATTCCTCTATTGGCTGACAGCAATGAGAACAGTCAAGCATGTTTGATGTGATGACATTACAAATGCTGTTAAAGTGGAGAGAAGTTTGTAAAAAAAGAGGGGAGACAGTCATGCAGATTGCTGGCAATTCTGTAGCTCTCATCATACATTATTATACTGTTACATTACTGTATGTTAAAAAAGAATCTGTGTTGATCCAGCACTTGTCAAATCCTTTGCTTATTTCATGGTAAAATACTTTGACCAGGTCACTGAGTCTTCACCGGTTTAGTTCACCAAACATATGCTATATTTTAATAATTATAATTGTTGATAGGTTCTAACTCATTAATTTTCAAATTTGGCAACTTTAAGACATATGGAAGAGTTCAACTCCTAGTGAAAGTGACAGATTGTCCATCCAGAAGTTGCTCCTGCTCCTGCTCCTTATTTTGTCAAGGAGCTTGACTAGATCACAGAGATCTCATGCTCCATAGCATACCCACCAACCAGTGGTGGGATTCAAATTGTTTTACTACCAGTTCTGTGGGTGTGTCTTGGTGGACGTGGTGTGTCTTGGTGGGTGTGGCTTGGTGGGCGTGGCCGAGGAAGGATACTGCAAAATCTCTACTCGCATCTCACTCCAGGGGAACGATACTGCAAAATCTCCATTCTCTCCCCACCCCACTAACCTGTTTCCAGCTCTGTTCTCCTGTGCAGGGCAACAAAAGAAGACCCAGCTGATCAGTGGGACTCGGGAGGCAGAGAATAGATGGGGGTGGGGCCAGTCAGAGGTGGTATTTTGAACTACTCAAAATTTCCTCTACCGGTTCTCCCAACCACTCAAAATTTCCACTACAGGTTCTGCAGAACAGGTCAGAACCTGCTGAATATCTCCTCTACCACCAACCACACTCTGTAGTGCACACATCCATGCAGTAATTATTTAGTTCACTCTGCTGTACTCTGTAGCAACCAGTGTTCACTACAGCAAGCTTGTGCCATGGTAGCCACTCCTCCATCCAGCCACACTCTATAGCACTCACCCACTCTCCAGAGTACTTGCAAGCCATCTGGGACTTGTGACTTCAGGCTGCCCTCCCCAATGACTTTGCTTCTTAGAAGCTGGCAGGAAGTTGCGAGAAGATCCTATCTTGACAATCTATGATCCTTGATTATCAACAGCAATGGGACTGCTGAGATTGCTGTTGCTTGATGATGTGGTCACGTGACATAAGGCTTTATGGCTGTTCAGTTTACCAATGGAAATTATGGTCCCATCACTAAGTGAGAACTACCAGTAGTAATTATGGCTAGTGGCTATAATTATATCTTTATTATTCCACTAGTAGCATTTTTTCATGTCTCAGGATGGATTCCTTCCTATAGGACAGGGTTATCGAACTCTATTTCATTGAGGGCCGCATCAGGGTTGTGTTTGATTTTGGGGGGGCTGAGGTGGGCATGGCCGGGCTGGGTGTGGCCAGCTTGTCACTTGTTTGGGGGCACCTGAGGTGGCCTGAGTGCTTTGCCAGTGAAAATGGGCTCCTGAGCTCCATTTTCAGCTGTGACAGCCTCCTGTAACTGTCTGCCAGTGAAAATGGAGCTCAGGAGGGCCACATGTGGCCCTTGCGTGTTTCATTTTTGGCAGGCAGAGGCAGTGTGGGCCGGTCCTTTGCTGTTTTCAGGGTGGCCCTGCGGGCCATATTTAAGCATCCTGTAGGCCAGATCTGCCCCCTGGCCTTGAGTTTGACACCCCTGCTATAGGAATTTACTCCGGCTTTTGAATTAGAGCTACCAAGAGCTGAACTCATTTCATTAGTGCCTATGTTAAGAGAGTAGAAATGCATTTTGTGGTGAGACCATATAATATGTTGCAATACAGTATATACAACCTAACAGAAATATGAGAAAATATATGACCCAGCTACAAAGCAATTTAAATTCCTGCAACTAACTGGTGCTGAACAGTGTATGTCCATGATTTTTCATTTCTATGACCTCTTTTGAGATTTCTTAAAAGATTACCAAAACCTCATGAGATCTCTCTAAAACCCCACAAGCAGTCAGTGATCTTGCATGAATTCCTATGAGATTACTCATTTCACATGATGATTTCCTTATGTGAATCATATAGATTTCCTGAAATGTACAGATGAAATTGTCACGATTTTGTGAGATTCTGTTTATGTGTTTCTTCGTTGTTCATGTTCTTTAGCTTATAAGAGATTGCTACCCCAGCCTGTAATATTTGTGATATAATACAAGCTGCTCACTTCATCTTTTTTCTTCTCTCTCTCTCTCTCTCTCACATGCACACACACACATATTATGTATATTTTTATGTATATATTCGCACATCGCTCCTTCAATTTAGTCTATAATTTAAATTTTCTTCTAATACAAAATAATTTTTTTCTAGAACAGAAGTATTTCCTTTGATGAACAACTGCTTTTTTTTTTACTTCTCATCAGCACCAAGTCCTGAAAACTAAAATCAGATTATTTTTAGTTTAGATCATTGCAACAGGCTAAAATTTGATAATAGATAAAAGGAGTCATGGGCAGATGTTAAAATACTCACTCAGCAGTGTTTATTTATCTCCTGGTGCCTGGCGTATTTCTGTGACATGCAAGGAACGCCTTTTATAAAGGATTATAAAAATGAGGCATTGAGCCCACAAGTCATAGCAACCAAACACAACCTTCCAATTACATGAAAAATGACCGTAATAATCTCTTGCTGCAATTGCTATCTGTTGGCAATAAGCTCGATCAGTTTGCAAGAGATTTCCAAAGAGTCACTGTGTTAAATAAACACTTTTTAAAAGGAAAAGAAAAGAAATTGTCCGTTTTCTTTGTGAACAAGCCTGCAGTCACTTACAAAAAATGAATGTGGTCACTTAAAAAAAATGGTGTCCTGAAGGGAAGCTTACTAATGTGTGTAAAGTAGCTATTATGAAAATGTTTAGCCTTTTGAATGTATTTCAGACAGTGGTTGCTGTGCCAAAGTTTGCAGCCAAAAATTCTCTAAGCAGATTTGTCAGAGGCTGAAACCATAATCTGTCAAACAGACATTGGCATAGAGATTAAAGATCAAGAGAATTATATAGGTTTTGTTACCATATGGCAAGATTGAGTGAATTTTGTGTTGTTTTGCTAATTTTTTTATAAGTGCATTTTATTTTGGCAGTATCTCTGCTATTTAAAGTTTTTTTCTCTCACCCTCTCTGAAGCACTGGAATTTCCTATCACACACAATGGGAAATAACATAATGACTGTAGCTGTTTCATCCTCTTCATTCTGCTGTAACAGTTGGAGCACCAATCCAAAATGTCACACCAGCACCACCACCCTTCATAGAATGTCTATGGAGATTCTCAGTCATACAGGTCATGGTTTTCCCAAAAGTGCTTTTTTTTCAAGAGGCAACTGAATTTTCTGGTTTTTCTTTGAAGACATTTTGCTTCTCATCGAAGAAGCGAAACACTTCTAATTCATCCTTCTTGGATGAGGAGCAAAACGTCTCCAGAGAAAAACCAGAAAGTCCAGTTGCTTCTTGAAAAAAAAGCACCTTTGGGACACGCTTCATAGAAGCTCTCCAAAGGGAAAAATGAATGATAGATTTATTTTTAAAATTGTAAAATCATCTTATAGTATGCTTTCTCTTGAATTTTCTTAACTATTCCAATGTTGTTTTTTGTAGAGTAGGGGTGAGCAAAGGTTTTGTGGCTGGGCATGGCATTATGCTTGTGGGCAACTATGATTTTGTCTGGTCCTTTATTTTGTTTTTAGTAGCAGTTGTGCTTATGTTATGCTTGTTTGACGTTTGTGTATTTGATGCTACACCTTCTCTTTCATTCCACATCTGTAGGAACCCTCAATTCCTAATTTCACCTTATTCATGACTACTGTGATGTTATTCTAATATATTCTTGATAATCAGTGGCACCTTAGGACTATTATACACATTTCCCAAATCCAGTTTCTTCAAATTCCTTCACATTCTTTCTCTTAATCCACTTCATTACAGATTCACAGTCAGGTTCTCAGATGCAGATCTGCTGAAGAATTTACAATTCAGCTAACAGTCATAGGGAGACAGCCTAGGAACACCATACTTTCATTCAACAATTTGCTGGAGAGTGCTTATGACAATTTGCAGCATTTTCCCAGCACTTCTTTCACAAATTTTTCAACTGGTCACTCAGCTGCCAAATAACTTCATTTGGAAAGAAGCATAACTTAGATGTGAGGGGCAGACAAAGTTCAGAAGTACAGCAGATGAAGATTTGGTTTCAAATGGACACTTTCTCAGTCTGCCACATAAAGCAGCTACATCATTCTACCTAGTGGTAAGGCCAGCTTGATGGTGAATCAGTGAAAACCATTCACTTGACCATCAACTTAGGGTATACACTCAGTAGCTCAGTTGAATCTTATTATTTGGTCTTTGAAGCCAGGAGTGCACAAGTTGAGTCAGTCCCATTAATTTTAATAGGAGAATTAATAATGTGTTTAACCATCTCACATTGTAATCAGTGCAACTCTAATATGCTTGGCTTTGACTAGATCATGCTGTTTAAGTAACAGGCTGTCTTTTCTCTGACTCAAGAGCATTCTGATCTGGGCTTAAAAATGCAACAGTCTTTTTATCCATGCAGTGCCTTATCACCCAGATGTTAATGGCAGAAATAGATCTCTTAATTGTAATTTAAACTCTTCCTGCCTAAGGGCTTACCATCAAATGTTGTGATGTGTGTGGGTCCTGTTTGCACTGGAGAAAGAAAAAGATGGTAATTTTCTTCAGTGATGAGAAACCTTGGCTTCTCCTGGGAAGCAAATATCCCATTATGGACTTATTAGGTAAGTTCTTGATTGGATCCATTACTGATTAGCAGTTTGTGAGAAGGAAAAGAAAGATACTGTGTTTTAGCTTTTGTGTCATTGTGTAGTTCAAGTGCTGACAAGAAAACACAAGTCTAACCAGAGCCAGGAATTTCTTTGTTTGATTTGTTATAGGCTGTGTTAATCTCCATTGATCCTTTTTCCTCTGTGAATTTAAAAAAACCACATGAAGAATTAAAAGTTTGCACAATTATAGGGAGATACTGGGCAGCATCCTCACATGGACAAAATTTGAGAGGAACTTCATTCTGTCACTCCAAGCTTATGGATGCATATAGGTCAAGACCAAGGGTTCCTGAAAAAAAGGAATTGTATAACATTGAAAAGCAATTCTGTCACTTAATTGCTGCTTCACCCCATGCATGCACAAGAGGGCAGAACTATGACAGCATGGACAAGCGTGGCCTTTTAGCTTTTCTTCACTTTGAAGAGAAACAATGATACTGTTTTATTCACTCCCTTCTCCCCATGATACAACTGTCTATTTTATCGAGGGCATCATTTTGGGGACTAGGAGTAAGCAAAAGCAAAAATACCTTCTAATTCCCAATTGAGGCAATAGATATAACATATGTCCCCTTTCTATACCTTGCAGTTCTACTGTTTAAATTGTGTTTGACAAACAGGAATGGCTTATATTATTATTGTTGTTGTTGTTGTTGTTGTTGTTGTTGTTGTGCATGAAGGATATGTGAGCAAATGCCTGAGCTCAGAATTCTTTAATTGTAGAACTAGAGCAGATGTCAAGGTACTGTGTTAAGAGTCCTACAAGCTTGAATGTTATCTGTAATGTGAACATAAAGCTTTTACAAACATTCTCTCAGGCATCTTAACTCAAACGTTAAAAGGAATAATTCAAAGAAGTACTAAGAATCCATCTCATGAATCCAGGGCTAAGGTGAGTATTTTGAACTGGAGCTGTTATTGCTGACATTTTTTTAATTGCAAAGCTAGATTAATGTAAGATAAAGTCAAGCCACTTATCTCCTTGTATCTTTGTGCATGCATCTATGTCATTTTCTTGGCAACAGTACAGTGGTTTGCAACAAACTACCTTAATAGTTTGGAGCCTGATTTACTGAGCTTCAAAAAATCCCTTAAAAGACTTTTTCCCCTAGCACTTTGAAGCTGGAACATCTATTCTTTTCAGTTGCTGTACCAAGATTGTTTTAAATAATGGTAGTGCTGTGGCTACATAAACTTTCTAAAATTGATACCTCTCCAAACCAGGTCCCTGCTGAGGAAATCAGTGGGCAAATGAAAAATATAGCTTTGTGCTGATCTAAGCAAGCTCCACCCTTTTTGTACACACATCATGATGTCACATGCATGTACAAAAGAGCTTGTGAAGCACCCGGTTAATGTGTCTTTCAATATTTGGAAAAAATGCAGGATTTTGTAAATGCCTTGTAAAGATTTGTTCATACTATGTTGTATTTTTTTACTGTGCTTTGTACAACAATTGCCTTCTTCTGGAATTTCCCTCCTCATTTCTCAGTTTAGTCCAGCGGTGTCAAACTCAAGGTCCACAGGCCAGATCCAGCCCACGGGGTGCTTAGATCTGGCCTGCGAGGCCGCCCTGGAAACAGTGATGGACTGGCCCATGGTGCCTCTGCAAGTGAAAACAGACCTTGGGAGGACCTCACGCTCTGTTTTCAGCTGTGACGGCCTCCTGCAGTGCTCTGCCAGTAAAAATGGAGCTTGCTGGCAGAGGATTGCAGGAGGCCATTGCAGCCAAAAACAGAGTCTGGGAGGGCTGCGTGTTTCCCTCATGAGCTCCGTTTTCGCTGGCAGAGTGCTAGCAAAACAAACTACTAGCAAAAGTGACATTTGATCACACAAGTGATATGGAGCTGGCCATGCCTACCCCGGCCCCCTGTGGTCAGACACAACCCTGATGTGGCCCTCAATGAAATCAAGTTTGACACTCCCTGGTCTAGGCTATGGTTTGGGGATTTCTTTTTGCTGTCCCATTTAGGTAATAATAAAGTTCTACCTCGCATAACTTTCTAAGATCATTTTGGTGCTGGTCACCTAGCTAGGCATTTCGTTGAGCTGCTTGCAAGTGCTGATGTGAACTGGATTGTGTGTTGACTCCCTTGGCTGTGCCAAATGATGAACATTCTGTTGTGCTTTTAAAGAAGAGGTCTGTCGAGGGCGTGCATAAGTGCACCAACGTGCCTACCGTCCCTGTCCTATTGTTTCTTTTATTTTTCTTATATGTATTCATTTCATGTATTCACAACTTTGTTTATCCTTATACTTATTATCTTGTAAGCGATTGACAAAATAAATAAATAAAATAAATAAATAAATGCTAGTTTGATTTGAGAATTAGTGTAGCATGGAGGCTAAGGTGTTTAACATGGGGGGGAATTCTGGAATAAATGTCATTTTTTCCTGTGGTCTGCAATATTCCCTAGTATTATATGGGGAATAATAATACAAGCCTACTTTACAGATTTGTCGGAAGGCTTTTATCTTTTTTGGCAAACACAGATCTGCCCACTACACTGTATACTTGGATAGATATGGTAGTTTGATATTTTTAGTCTCTGAAAAGCCTGTTAGAAACTCAGCTAATGAAGCTATCAGAACAATAATTATGGAAATTTTTGTTTTGACTAAAGACAAGCTTTTTTGGAAGCATTTATCAGCCTATTTACCTGTTAGATCAGGGTTTTTTATACTTGGCAATTTTAAGATGTGTGGACATCAACCACCAGAGTTGTCAGAGATTGAAGTCCACACATCTTAAAGTTGCTAAGGTTGAGAAGGCTGTATTAATATAGGGATAGAATCAAGATCACATGAAATTCTAGTACTGCTTTACAATGCCTTAGTAAGACCACACTGGGAATACTGCATCCAGTTCTGATCACCACCACCAAAAAAGATGTTGAGACTCTGGAAAGAGTGCAGAGAAGAGCAACAAGAGTGATTTAGGGGACTTTGTAAAACATATGAAGAACTGTTGCAGGAATCAAGTACATCTAGTCAAATGAAAAGAAGGATTAGGGGAGACATGATAGCAGTGTTCCAATATTTGATGGGCTCCTACAAAGGCGAGGAGGCCAATCAATTTAGGACCTTGGAGTGCTAGTAGACAATCACTTAAATATGAGCCAGCAGTGTGTGGCAGCAGCTCATATAATCCATGGTTATATAAAGAGAGGCATAGAATCAAAATCACGTGATTTTGTGATTAGTACTACTTTATAAAGCCTTAATAAGCTCATACCTGGAGTACTGCATCCAATTTTGGTCACCACATTACAAAAAAGACTTTGGAAAAAGTGCAAAGAATAAAGTAGGATGATTAAAGGCTTGGAGACTAAAACATATGAAGAATGGTTGCAGGCATGGCTAGTCTAGAAGAAGGGGTCAACTAATGTTCAAAAGCACCAGAAGGCAAAACAAGAAACAATGGATGGAAAGTAATCAAGGAGAAAAGCAACCTGGAATTAAGAAGAAACTTCCTAACAGTGAGGACAATTAAACAGTGAAACAGCTTGCTTTCAGAAGCTGTGAGTGCCTAAGAGGAATAATTCCGGGACAAAATCAATTTTGTTTTTAGTTAACTCTTCTAACCACATTTGAATCATTTTCCAGTATTTTTTTGCTTTGGGGCATGTCCACCAAGAATGAAAGAAGGTACCTTGTTGTTGTCCACACTTCCAACAATTTGGTTTTAAGTTTGGGTAAATCTTAGCCAGTCTTGAAGGTGCCAAATGCCAATGGTAGAACATTTTATGTTGGTTTTCCTTATATGCCGCCAATTTTGTTATTTTATAATTCACATTCCACATCTTTTCCCATTCTTCCAGGTCAATAGTATGTCCAACATTCCTACCCCATGCAATCATCGTTCCTTTCACAATTTCTTCCGCTCTTTCAAATTCTAATAAATGTTTATATAACTTCGATAGTAATTTCTCATCTGGGCCAATCAAGATTTTATCTAGTGTTTGTATTTCATTATCTATTCCAAATTCCTCACTGTCTTTTTTATGTCTTGTTTGAATTTGCATATAGGTCCACCCATCCAGTTTTATTCCCTGCTCTTCCAATTTCTGCCTGCTCTTTAAGTTCCCTTGGTCATCTAGAATTTCCCTATACCTAGCTGTTTTCTTAACCTCTGCTATATTGGGGTGGATTACTTCTTCCAAGGGAGATACCCAGTTTGGAATTTTCAAATAATATTTATTCTTTATTTGTTTCCATGATTGCATCAGCACATTTCTTATTTTATGTCTATAAAAGTATAGATAAGGCTTGTTTTCTTTGTCTCACAGGAAGGCATGCCATCCTCTTTGTATGTCATGCTCTTCTGTGGTTAATATTCTTTTTTTCCTTAGATTGATCCAATCTCGTCAAACTCAATTTCATTGAGGGATTGTGTCTGACATTGTGAGGCCAGGGTGGGCATGGCCATTTTGACATCACTCATGTTGGGGGCGCCTGTGGTGGCCTAAGTGCTCTGCCAGGGAAAACAGGCTCCCAAACTCTGTTTCCAGCTGCTACGGCGTCCTATAACCCTCTCCCAGCAAAAACAGACCTCACAGCTCTCCCAAGCTCTGTTTTCATTGGCAGAAGCACCGCAAGCTGGTCCTTTGCTGTTTCCAGGGCAGCCCTGTGGGCCAGATCTAAGCACCCCATGGGACGGATCCAACCCCCAGGCCTTGAGTATGATACACCTGGTATAAGGTCTCCTGCTTGAGCAGGGGATTGATCTAGAAGACTTCCAAGATTCCTTCCAGCTCTATTCTGATTCTCATTCTGATGTGGGTGGAACAGGAAGGTTGCAGATGTGAAGAGTGGGTTTTGCACAGGGTTGGACAGAACATTTACACACATCTTTTGGCTACCATGTCATGTAATAAATGCAATAACATACAGTCCATCCATGAGAATGCTTTTCAAAGTCTCTTCTTTGAAAAAAAAAAAGAATTTTTTTTCTTCATAAAACTGTGAGAGTTGAGAAAACAAAAGATATTTTTCTTTGCAAAGCCCAAAATGTAATAGGAATGGATGAGCGAAGAAGAACTAAATTTTAATTCCAGAGCTGGATCTAATTCAAGTACACCTCCCTTTTCCCCCTTGTTTTGCATATTTTACATTTCAATTGATATTTTGCATACATTTTATTACATTTCAGCTTTCCTAGGCTTGGGCATATTTGGGGACACTTGAGGCAATCAGTCTCCATTTCACTCAATTAAACTGAGCTGCTTCTGCAATTTCAGCAAGTGCCCTCACAATTCTGAAAATAGTGCTACCTCTATTACATTGGAAATGTGGTTTTTGAAAGAAAAAAAATCTGATTTGTCAGGAACATTATTTTTACAACTGTAAAATCTCATTCTGTTTCTGTTTTCCCTTACATTGTGTACAACACTCCTCTGACAACAGTATTCACAAAATGTAGCACCCTCCACCCCCAAAAATTCTGTCATAGAAACATTTACACTTAATAAATAAGCTGTGTTGATCTTTTCTTTTTCCTTTGCAGACCTCTAGAATATTATGAGGCAGCAGCATAAATATATATCCTGTCATTGTCCTTTTCCAGGACAGAATTTTAATCCATTAGAAGATTGTTGGTTAGCAATAGATACTTCAGTAATTTCTACATTGTTATCCTAATTAGCTTGGATTAGTCAGCATTCAGTCTTCAAAACTAAATGAATTTTTATCAAGGTAATAATAGTCAATCTTGTAATAATACTTTAAGGAAGGTAGGGGCTGATTTTTTTTCTTTCACTATTCCATATTGGAGAATAGATATTTAGAAGAGATCCTTGATGCCTTTTTCTTTTCCTTTCCATCTTTTTTTAAACTGCTAAAAATAAGGAAAATAGTTTCCTTGGTTTGCCACACAAACTCATAACTTTCCTCAACATTCATCTTCTTGAGCTCAAACTGTCCAGGGTATTTTAAGAAAAAATCAATATGCATTGGAATCTAATATTGCTTTCCATTGGGAGCTGGAGCAGCCAATTATTTAGCGTACGATACTGGTGTAATGAAATGCTATGGTTGTGAATATGACTATATCTTAGCTAGAAAGCCAAGCTCTGCTATCTTCACAGTATTTACTCTTTTCTATAAAGCTACATGGTGATATATTGAATTAAAACTTGTACTTGAAATCTGCCTTCCCTTTCCCAAATAATATAGCCAGGGAGCCAGAATCCAGAATGATGGGTGACACCTTCTTATTTATTTATCTATATCAAATTTCAAGGCTGCTATTTTTTTTTAAGAAAGAAAGCTGACAGCTTCTCATTTTTTTTAGAAAATATTTTCATGAGCCCTCAAACAGCTTTGTACTGTTTCTTCTTCCAGTGTAGGACTCATAATTAGATTGGGCATGTGCTTTATGGCTGATTCTGTTGATATTCAGCCCCAGCATTAGAAGTGGGAAATCTTTATGGTCAAAAGCCACACCTAACGTTTTTGATGGGACTGAGAATCAATATATTTATGGACAAGTCTGCATGTTAAGAGTCTGTAGAGATTCTCAGTCATCCAGATCATGGTTGTTCCAAAGGTGCTTTTTCAGGAGGCAACTGGACTTTCTTTCTTTCTTTCTTTTGAAGATGTTTCACTTTTCATTCAAGAAGCTTCTTCAGCTCTGACAGGATAGTGGGGAATGGAAGGATTTATATTCCTTGCAGACAGCTGATAATTTGCATCCTTTCAGAGGGTTGTTGAAGCACTTGGAGAGTTATTGTGTCCTCAGAATCACCTGAGTAGTGTTCCTGGTTTCTGTAGTCTGCATTTTTTTCCTCTGAAAATCTATTCCTACTTCCACACCATTCAAAGGGTGTTCATCTCAAATTGTATAGTTCATGGCTGTCCCAAAGGTGCTTTTTCAGAAGGCAGTTAGACTTTATTGTTTTTTGTTTTGAAGATATTTAGCTTCTCATCCAAGAAGCTTCTTCAGCTCTGATAGGTTTGATGTCTTCAAAACAAAAAGCAAGGAAGTCCAGTTGCCTCCTGAAAAAGCACTTTTGGGACAACCATGACCTGGAATCTCTATAGACATTTAGCTATACAATTTGGGGTAAACAACCTTTGAATGTTGTGGGAGTAGGAATTGATTTCCAGAGAAAAATTGCAGATTACATGAACCAGTAGCACTACTCAGGTGACCCTGCAGACACAGATAAACCTCCAAGTGCTTCAACAACCCTCTAAAAGTATGAAAATTAGAAGAATAAATAAACATAAAACATAAACAGTATGGTTTATTCTAATAATATTTAAGCTAACTTTTTGAGAGCCAATTTAGTCTAGTGATTAAAGCATAAGGCTAGAAACTGGATTCAGTTCTAGTCCCATCTTAGGAAAGCCAGCTGAGTTACTTTGGCCAATCACTCACTATCAACCCATGATGTCAGACTTGAGTGACAGTTCCTGTTGCAACCAATTGAACACAATTTGGCATTTGCTATTTTGAACATGAAAAAAACTTGTGCTCTACTGGTTCTTGTCCAATATTTCCTACAGTGGCCAATCAAAGCCTCAGTAGAAGGGCAAGTGATTTCCAACCACTTGATACTGAGAAGCACATGGACAGTAAATTGTAATCCTTGAAAATCATTGATAGTAGCTATTGATAGCCTTATCTAGTGACTCTTTGTTCAGTTTGTCATTAAAGTCCATAACATCTTTTGAACACTTCAGGCCTCACTTTGAATGATGCCTCCTCTGTTGTGGGTCCAGGTGCAATTTTCTCCTTGTATCCTTACACCTCTAAAAATAATAATCTGCTGGCTGGAGGGTATTAGAAGGATGCTTTCTTGCTTCAAATGGTCAGCTGGGTGTCACAAAAAGTGGAGTTGGCTTAATGGGCTATTGTGAGCAAGGGCTATGGTGGGGCACTTGTTAGAATGCAGTATTGCAGGTTAATTCTGATGACTGCCAGCAGTTTGACTCTCACTGGCTCAAGGTTGACTCAGCCTTCCATCCTTCTGAGGTCAATAAAATGAGGACCAGATTGTTGGGGGCAATATGCTGACTCTGTAAACCACTTAGAGAGGGCTGTAAAGCACTGTGAAGTGGTATATAAGTCTAAGTGCTATTGCTATTGTGAATCAGCCAATGATGGGTTATCCATTGTTCCTTTAAACTTTACCCAGTCAAGATGAACAACACAAAAGCTAAAGTATGCAGTGTTGCTCTCAAAGGTCTGACATATTCCATATGTGATATTGTGGAAACTTTCTGACAATGAAAACAATCAACCAATGGAACAGCTTGCCCTCGGAACTTGTGGGAGTGCCATCATTTGAGACTTTCAAGAAGAGATTGGATTCCCATCTGTCAGAAATGGTGTAGGGTCTCCTGCTTGGGCAGGGGGTTGGACTAGATGACCTACAGACTAGATGACCTACAAGGTCCCTTTCAACTCTGATTATCTGTTATCTGTTAAGTCCGGGAGGCTGTTAATGGCTGTCAATCTAACCACAGCCTTATTAAATAGGGTGAGTTGTTGTGGTTCTTCCCCGGTTCCACTTGGGACCTTGTGTGCCAAATGGAAAGTCAAATGTTTGGCTCTCAAAATTTCTAGACATGTTCCAAGGCCAGGATTTCTAGGAATTATAGTCTGAATGTATCAGTCCTCCAGTGACATTGAAACTACAATTTCCAGGACTCCTCAACTAATTGGGAAAAACTGAGCACAAAAAGCTATCCCACAGATACCCTCTTCAGATTTGTGACCTTCTCAGAGAGCCCTACTAGTTCTTACATGGATCTGGATAGAATCCTTAATTTGCAGACTGATTCTATACTTCCTATATTTCCCTAGATTTCAATCTTTGCGAATGGCAGCAGAGAAAAAGTAGAATGGAGGAACTGGGCTTACTTTGCAAACCAACTCTGCATGTTAATGTGGCATTGGAACAAATCATTATTGATTACTTTTTTGTATTTGCATATCTGATGACATTTTGTTCATAAAAAAAAAACCAAAGAAGGTATTATCTTAACAATGACTTTTATTTTATCATATGTGTAATATGGATAAAACCTAGAGTATGCACAAAACCTAGAGTATCCTTTGCATAATTATATTTTGTTTTTGCCTCACCACTAGAAAAGTGGCCTTTCCTACTCTTTGGCCAAATGGTTCTCTATATGTAGGGTTGGTCTCTTCCTTTGTATGTGAATTAACTCTGGAGCTGTATTGTATTTCTTCTGCTAATATAATATTGTCCTACTGGTTGCCCCTGATTAAAGAAATACATAAATAAATAATTTATAATTTAATTAATAAGGTATAATATGCAAAGCACTGTAATTTCAAACAGCTTGTAACGTCTCTAATGTACTTTCAATTTTTTTTTATTTTACATAAGGGCTATATTCATTATGTGGTTATGATAAACATACTAATGAATTTTATTACAGGAACAAATTTAAACATGTAAATGAGATCAAATAATATTAAAATGCAAACGACAGAGGGAAACTTATTGCAAACTAACCTTGCCAATGTACTCACAGGGATGGTGAAGAAGGAGATGGAAGAAAGCAGGACATGGAGTACAGAGAGGCCTGATAATATAGATGGTAAGTAAATACACATTACACAGATGTCGCACAAAGCCTGGGAGCATCTTGAGCAACTTTTTAGTACCTTTGTGGGCTTCCTTACTCCCTTTAGCATGGATTGTACTGTATTATCTTTGTGAGCTGTTCTGGTGCCTCTGGGGAATGCATTCTACAATACCAACCCTGCATTCCTATGCACACCTAAGTGGGACATTTTACTGTTATTTTAATTAAACCCAAGAAATACACTGACCGCTCTGGGTGTTTTTTCTCATAGACCCATATGTCTATCTTTTTTTTTTTTTTGCTGGTTGAGAAACTCCTCAGTTCATTGGCATGTGATCTCTTTGTCCAGTCAACTTCAGAAGGATTTTTATGACCGTCACTACTGTGAATTGTGAATGACTCTTTGTTTGCAACCTTAGCATTTTAACTGTGAGTAAATGCTATTAAATATACCAGGACATAGTTTTGAGCATTTTACAAATGTCATTGGCATTGTTGGTACCATTAGAATTTTGGCTTTTCGGCAATGTCAATCCTTTCAAGTATAGAAGCCATTCTTATTGGATCCCTTCCAGATACAGTATTTTGTGTTATTTCAAGGTTTCCAGTGCTCCCACTGCACCAATGCAGAGGGACTGAAGCATTTCACTATTAACTCCAAATTAGTTATGCAAACATAGAGAGCACTGAGTGTGAAAATGTTAGCTTTTCAATGTTATTCATGCTAAAGTTTAAACTATATGGAGTTGCAATTTAGAAGCCATAAATGAAAAGGAGGATGCAGAGGTGACATAAAAAGATCAAAGAGAAAACTATTATAAGCCTTGAGCAGTTCAGGGGTTAACTTTTCAAATTTAAATCTACAATTAACCAGTGGAATAGCTTGCCTTCAGACGCTGTTGGTGCGTCATCACTGGAGGTTTTTAAGAAGAGACTGGACAGTCACTCGTCTGAAATGCTATAGGGTCTCATGCTTGAGCAGGGGGGTGGACTAGAAGACCTCCAAGCTCCCTTCCAGCTTATTCTGATTGATTGATTGATTGATTGAATAAAAAAACCCACTGTAAGTTGGCATATTGTACCTGGATAGCACCATCAGCTGGAGAATTATATTTATTTGTAGGAATCTTCTGGTGTCAACAAGAATAGTAGAGAATATCTATGATACTAGTTATCTTTGATAAACCAGTGCTTAACGTTGTCTCATTTTGTTCAACAAATACAGTGTCCTGTTGTGGACTTATTCCATTCTGAAGACAACAAAAAGCTTAAGGAAATTTCTCAGTCCGGAGCTGGACACATTTTCTAAGTCTAAATCTAAGAGATAATAGGACTTGCCCACTTTCCTAAGGTTGCATTGTGAAAATTTTGAATACACACACACACACACACACACACACACATGCTTGTGTGTATACACATACACACATATACGTGCATATATAATATGGGCCCCCGGTCTATTTGAAATTAACTAAAATCTATGGATTCTGTATAAATTTGGGTAACAATTGGAAATCCCCCTTTCTTTCAGGTTCCAGTAAAGAGTAATCTGTGCATAATTACATTCAAATGAGATGTTAGCATTTTTTGTGCTTATTCTTTCTTAATTGCAGAGTTCACTCACCATGGTGATGCTTTTGATAGAATCAGGCAACCTTATTGACCTGATGCTGCAAGGCATGTTTGGAAATTCTGCTGTATTCTTCATTTTTTTTCCTTGTATTTTGGCATTTTGAGGAGTCCCACTGCTTTTATTACATTCCTGACACTTTTGTTAATAAATCATTGCAAAGTTAATGAAAATTGCATTCAGGCATATCCAAAATAATTGTGTCCTTTGTCATGCTAATAAATTGAAAGATGTTGATCCAATGGCTGAATGCATGCCCATTATGGTGAAGTTTGTGATATGTTTGCCTGTTGCTCTTGTGCTTTTGGGCTTGAGAGATCAGCCTAGGAATAAAGTGTATGCTTAGCTTTGTGCTGAGTGCATGTGAGTGAAAGTGCATAAAACCCCACAGTTCAACTCATCTTAGTCCAAATGTCAAAAAATCAGCCCTTAATTAGGTTTACCAGTCGGAAAGGCTGCAGAGTTTAGAATATGGCACATTAATGCTAAAGATCACCCATCAGAATCAGAACAGAATTAGAAGGGATCTTGGAGAACTTCTAGTCCAACCCGCTGTTCAAGCAGGAGACCCTATACCATTTCAGATAGGTGGTTGTCCAGTCTTTTCTTAAAACCCCCCCGTGATGAAGCACCTACAACTTCTGAAGGCAAGCTATTCCACTGGTTAGTTGTCCCCACTGTTAGGAGGTTTCTCCTTAATTCTAGGTTGCTCCTCTCCTTCATTAGTTTCCATCCATTCTTTTTTGCCTTGCCTTCTGGTGCTTTGGAAAATAAGTTAACCCCTTCTTCTTTGTGGCAGCCCCTCAAATACTGGAATACTGCTATCATGTCACCCCTAGTCCTTGTTTTCTATAGACTGGCCATACCCAATTATTGCTATCATTCTTCACACGTTTTGTTCCCAGACCTTAATTATCTTAGTTGCTCTTCTTTGCACTTTTTCCAAAGTCTCAACGTCTTCTTTGTAATGTAGTGACCAAAACTGAATGCAGTATTCCAGATGTGGCCTTACTAAGGCTTTATAAAGTGGTACTAATACTTCATGTGATTTTGATTCTATGCCTCTGCTTATAAAACCAAGGATTGTATGAGCTCTTGTGGTTGCTGCTGCATATGCTGACTCCTGTTTAAGTGAGTAGGACTCCAAGGTCTCTCTCACAGTTATTGTTTTTGAGGTAGATTTTGCCTAATCTATACTTGTATCTTTGGTTTTTCCTGTCCAGGTGTAAAACCTTGCTTTTCTCCAAATTGCATTTCATGTTATTGGATAGGGCCCATTATTCAAATCTGTCAGGATCTTTTTGGATCTCAAACATGTCTTCTGGGGTGTTGGCTATTCCTGCCAGCTTAATGTCATCTGCAAATTTGATAAGTTCCCCTTCTATTCTCTCATCTAAGTTATTTATGAGGACATTGAAGAGTACTGGGCCTAAAATGGAACCTTCCTTCCATGTAGATGTAGTACCATTAAGAACCACTCATTGAGTTAGTTACAAATCTATCTGGTGATGATGCTTTTTATCCCACATTTTTCTAATTTACCAAGAAGTAGGTTGTGGTCTATTTTGTTGAATGCCTTGCTGAAGTATAAATTTGGTTGAGATTAAGGTCAATCACTTTGGCTGAGAGTACAGACATGTAATCTGTGCATATTTTCTTCAATGCCTTTTTGTTTTTTAACTAAAGGAAGCTTGATAGAAGAAATGGTAAGTGGGAGAAAGACCCAAGGTGGGAACTAGTCTATTTTGTTTTAGTGCCTGACTTGACTCTTCTAGCTGCTTTTTCCTAGTGCAAGAATACAAATATAAACTGTGTGAACCAGAGATGATATTCATCAGGTTCTGACCAGTTCTGGAGAACAGGTAGCGGAAATTTTGAGTAGTTCAGAGAATTGGCAAATGCCACCTCTGACTGGAGATTTTACAGTATTCTTCCCCTGCCACGCCCACCAAGTCATGCCCACAAAACCAGTAGTAAAAAAATTTGAATCCCACCACTGGTGTGAACCAATCAAAACACTTGCCTGCAGACAATAGTAGTGAGATTTCAGAAGCTGTTTAGAAGGAACAATTTACTCACCCAAAATTGGTTCAAAGATGTGGGTGTGTGCATGTGTGCGCACATGTGCAGGCCCAAACATATGTAGAATTACCTTTATTCCATATTAATTTATTTTTATTAAAAAGAAAACTTTCTGAAGTCACCAATGTAGTTTTACCAGTGTTTGGTGATTACAGTGTGGCTTTAATGGTGTTCTGGTCATTCTTTCTGGAGTGACAACATATTCATGTCAATTTCTGTTTTTCTACTTTTTTAAAAAAAATTCTTGGCTACTGTCCCTGTTGAATTCAAAAATCAGAATTAGAGAATTTAATCTCTTTTACCCTCCTTATGTTGTATCTTCCCAGGATTCTATCTTATTCAATCTTGCTTTTCAATCCCAAAATCAGAGAAGATCTCAGACTAAAACAAAAGAAATGAGACAAATAATCCTGATCGCCTAATTAACTCGCTATGTGAAAGAATGTTTTTGTCTCTCTGTGTGAAAGGCAGGAGGTTTTGCCACCCTACCCTTCACTGTTGCCATTATGCTCCTTGAATCCGGAATCAGATTTCAGTCCCCTGTTTTATATATAGCTTAATATACTGCTGGCCTGGGACTTGGGGCTAAGTGTCTCAGACACATGACCCTATGAGGCTAGATCAAAATGCTTATTTGCAAACTAGAATGATGCTATATTAAACAGTTCGTTGCCTCTGTCAGCATGAAGGTTTCTTCCTTCTCTGCAGCTTAAAACTATTGCTGCTGCTTTGCATGTCTGTTTCAACAAACTCATTGGCCTGCAATTCATAGGCTTAGAGCCAAGTGATTGTTGGCTGTTTGGCACACTGTGTCTAACTTCTCTGCCCCAAGAACCATTTCCTTTCAACATTTTTCTCCAGCTCCTTTATGTGTCTTTGTTCAGGAAAGATGTGTATAAATGCATATGACAGGATGTGGAGAATATTTCTTCCAATTGAGATCTTCAATGCTTTAGCCAAAAATCTGTTCACCATTACATGAATGAAAATACACCTTTCAGACCTCAACATTAAGGAGAGTCCCTGATCAGGTTATAATGATGATAAACCAACTGATCATTGCATCATGATTAAGAGCCATCTTGTTCTCTCTTCATGGAGCATAGTAGTTTATTTCCTGGCAGACAATACAGTCTGAAGCAGAAAGAGCTAGAAGAGCTTACTGTTCCAAAGGAGGAATCAAAAGATTGAGGCAACTAGCTTGAATTGTCTGTTGCTAATGTAGCTGGCCATTAATATATCTGAGCAAAGAACAATAAAAGGAGGTTAAGAGAAGAAACAATGGCATGAACTGCTTCATTGCATCAGAACTGTGATGGGAGAAAAAACAACATGCATGATGCAACTGACCCATGGTCCAAGAAGCTTTATCTTGCAGATTCAGAATAATGACTTTCCATTTTTAGAAATGTCTGCATATAATTGTTGATTAAAATGTAACACTTGCCTATAGCATACTGCTGTACAAGTATAAGAATATTCCAATTATAAGACAATTGTGTGCCTGCTTTTTAAAAAAGTCTGGTAACAAATTACTCATCACCCTTCATGTACAGTATCAACACAATCATAAAAGAATGTTAATGTGTTAAAAGCAAGTGGCTTGTTCTTTTAAGAGCTTTACAAGTTGGATGGTGTCTTACATAATCTTTCATTTATCTCTGCCTGATATATTATTAGGCCATTAAAAGGAATAAAACTGTGCTGCATATTATAGAGGTTAGTTAAATATATTTTCACATTCTCTTCCATTTCCCCATTATTAGAGAAGTTGGTGTAGTTGCATTATACAATCAAATATACATTATACAAACTCTCCTGGTGTTGAAAAAGTAAAGACTCTTTCAAATTGACCTTGACTCTTGGTGGTTTCATGAACATCCATGCATTTTTTAAAAAACAAAAATGGCTTGCTACTGCTTTCCTCTGGGATTTTTTTTTAAACTTCACAGTTTATTTTATAACACTGGACTTTCTCAAAGTCTCCTACCCAAGGTCCAATACATTTAGTAGAAGAAGTGGAAGTGTAGGAACACTGGAAGAAACTGCTCATATTATTCTTCAATTTGTGATGTCTTGAAGGGCAGGAGTTTAGTAAAGTAAAACTTGCATATTGAACTTCCAAAAAAAAAAAAGATTTTCATGAATTCCAAGGAAAAATAGGTTGGATCCAGTGACTTGAAATCTTAAAGGAGAAAAATATTCAGAAAGGAAAGAAAATCTGTGAAACAAGTTACTAAAGTCATAGGAAATGAAATAATGAGGAGGAGGAGGATATGCCAAACCAGAAACCTGTCAACTTGATGTTTGGACTGGACAAGATCCTCAAATAAATTATCAGCCAGAAAATTTTGTGAGGCCGTGTATATACAGGTAGTCCTCGAGTTACGAATGTCTGCCCATTCCATTTGTAAACTGAGGATTCGTAAGAGTAACTCTCATACCTTGAATGAGATCACTCCCTGCTTTCGTGCATACATTCGCTAATTGAATGCGTGGCTCATTAAGTGCACATGAGGTATCTTGGGTGGGGAAGGCCATGGGGGGGTAGTGATGAAACAGGCCACTTGGTTTAGACCACCCAAGGCGTCCCCCATCCACAGATAGCTCATTCTCCCTCCCCTGCACCAGGTCACTTACCTTATGAAGATCTGTCTCCTCTCCAGCCTGTTTCTTTGCCTGCTCCCTCCTTTCTCGTCAGCAAAGGGCTTGAAGAAACCTTTGGCAATGAAAAAGGAAGCCTGGAGGGCCACACACACCCTTCTGGGCCTCCTTTCTTGCTGCCGAACACCTGAGTCGGCCTTTGGCAATGATAAAGGAGGCCTGTGTGTGTGCCCCTCCAGACTTCTTGTCAGTAAAGTGCTTGAGGATTACATACCTATAGGTTTCAACAGCCTTTTGCAAAAAGTCTTTGCCGGTAGGAACAGAACTTTGGAGGGACACGTCCACTTCTCCCAAGCTCTGCTGGTGCTGACAAAGACATTTTGCAAAGGACTGCCAAAGCCTACAGGAAAACAATCTCCCTGCAGGCTTCAAAAAGGAAATGGCAAATGGAGGAAGGTCTGAAGGATTGAAGCCTTTCCCCCATTTGCAAATGTCCAGGCCTCAATTTGCAGAGAATAGAAGCCTAAAGTGCAAGATCACATGAGATCAGTAGCACAAGATATCTACCTATCTCACATGATCTCATGGTATGTTAGTCCTCTGTTCTCTGTGAATGCACTGAAAGCCTAAAGGAATGAAGCAGGCTAAGAAACCACAAGAGGAGATATTTGCAAGGTAAGTGAGTCTCCATAGACGAAGTGCCTGTGAAGACCCAGCCAGGGATGGAATAGGCAGGGCAAATATTTAGAGCCTCTGTGGTCGCTCGTAAGAGCGAACAATTGCCGTGGTGCTGCAACATTCATAATTTTGGGACTTGTTCGTAAATGTTAGGGGGTGCTTATCCCATAACTTCAAACATTTCCTAAGGGAATGCTTGTAACCCAGGGATTACTTGTACACATGCTGCTATTAACAGTAGCCATCATGATTTCCCACAGACAAATCATACCAGACCAGACTTATAACCTTCTTTTTAAAGTTACTAGCTTAGTAGATCAAAGGAGTTCCATAGATATAACTGGGCATTAACAAAGCATATGACAGATTGCCTCATGATATTCTTTTTAACAAAATAATAAAATATGGGCTCAATTATGCATCTGTTAGATCAGTGGTTCCCAACCTTTTTCAGTCCACTGCCCCCTTGGTGCTACAAACTCATCCTCGGTGCCCCCCACCCAGGGGTGGGATTCAAATTTCTGTGGGTGGGGCCTAATTTGAGGGTGTGGCTTGCTGGTCATGTGACAGGGTGGGCATGGCTTGCTGGTCATGTGACTGGCTGGCATGGCTTGCTGGCTGGGTGTGGCTTGCTGGTCACATGACCAGGTAGGTGTGGTTTGGTGGTCATGTGACTGGGTGGACGTGGCCAGATGACTGGCAAACCAAATACAAGTGATCCTCACTTAATGGCCGGTTGTTTAGCAAGTGTTCTAATTTATGACTGGCCTCCCCAGAGCTACTTGACCTGTGTTTGGAGTTTTGACAGCCATGCACACACATACATACACACTTCCTTCTAACCCTGCTGTAGCAGGTCATTGGACTAGAATCGGTAAAGCATCTCTGATTAGATTCTAGTAGTGAATAAAATCTAATCAGAGATGCTTTGCCGATTCTTGTTGATTTGTTTTATTTTTCTTTATTTTATGATGCTGAATTGCATTGACATGTGTGTCCCTTCTTGTGCACAACCCAGAAGCTTTTGTGATTCTTTTCAGCAAAAATTACTGACCTCTGGCTTTGCTCTACTTTTCAAATGTGCTGCCACTGCCACGTTTTAGGTGCCAGCCCTGCAGATCCACCGGATTAAGCCCACTGCACCGGAGGGATCTGCCCAAGCAAGTCTGAGCGAAGCAGTGCACCAAGTCACAGGACAGACAAACAAAGAGGATGGAAGGAAGACAGAAAGAAAAATAAAGAAGGAGGAGGAGGAGGAGAAAGATAATGAGATATCTATTCTAGTCCAATCACCTGCTCTAGCAGGGTTAGAGAGAGAGAGAGTGTGTGTTCTCCTTGTAATTTACCAGTACATTTTGGTTTTGCCTTCTTCAGAATTGGCACTGTAATACATTGGGGAAAAGTAATTTTTTAGGGTGGAGATCTGGTCCAATGGATCCTGTTTAAAGGCTCAACAAAACGTGAGAGCTTCCTGATAGTCCTCACCATGTTTCATCCACAAAACCTTTCATAGAAGCCAAAGATGTTTCAATGTGCTGGCAAAGATGTTTCAATGTGGAAAAGGGCCTCAGTCTAAACTAGGCCTCATTTCAATCTGATGTATCAGGTCTCCCTCCCTCTCTCTCTCTCTCTCTCTCTCCCTCTCTCCCTCCCAGACTGGCATTGCTCTACTTTCCCGATGTGCCTACAGGGCCGGCGCTTCGAACATGGATGGATGGATAGATAGAGATAGAGAGATAGAGAGATAGAGACAGAGACAGACAGACAGACAGACAGACAGGCAGGCAAGCAGGCAGGAAGACAGACAGACAGAACTTTTGGATGTGTATGGATAGGTAGATAGGTAGGTAGATAGATAGATAGATAGATAGATAGAGATAGACAGACAGACAGACAGACAGAATGCGACAGCAGCGGCACTTTGGGAAAGTAAAGCAAAGCCACCGCCATCGCATTCGAGGCTCTGGCTCCAGAGTGGTGCAATAGTCAATGGGGTGAGCCTGCAGTGCCTGTGCCTCGAACGTCCCCTGCTGCCTTTTAGTGCCCCTCTGCCGGCCCCCTTGGGGGCACTAAGAGGTGGCAGGAGGCATTCGAGAAGCTGGCACCAAAGGCTCACCCCACTGACTGTTGTACCGGAGCGGTGCAAGGGGCTTAATGGGGTGAGCCTGCGGAGCTGGCACGTCGAATGCAGCGGCGGCACATTGTGAAAGTAGAGCAAAGCTGCCTGCCCTGGGCTTCCTTAACCCTGCTCTGCTCCAGGAAGGAGGGAACAGCACCTCCGTCTATGACGTGAGTGCCCCAGGAGGAAGCGCAGCTTGGGAGGCAGATCTCTGGTGGGAGGGGAACTTGCTGTGGCAACTACAAAGAGGGGTGGCTTGGCAGCGGGACTTGGGCATGTGGTCAAAGCCCCGCTTCTTCTGCCTCCCACTAGGTGATCCATGGATGCCATTGATTGTTGCACCAGAGCGGTGCATCAGAGCTGCCACATTCAAGGCGCTGGCTCTGGAGCGGTGCAACAGTCAATGGGGTGACCTGCAGGCCGGCCTCCGCCCCCTGCCACCCCTCTGCATTCCTCTGCCCAGAGGCGGTACCCACTTTGAGAATCACTGTGTTAGATGGACTTACAGTTCATTGTATAACCACATCCAAGCAATGTTTATTTATATTTCCAGTTCAGGTTAGAGGAAACTATTGAGTGGAGCTTTATTTTGTCATTTATCATTGTATTAGTGACTTGGATGAGGGGACAATTGCAATGTTTGCAGATGAGACAAAGGTGGAAGAGGTGGTGAATAGTTTATATGAAACAGAGAAGACTTTAAAAGATCTTGACAGGGTAGAGTAGGATAGAATTTAATAGGATAAGTATAGAATTCTTCATCTGGAATAGAATGGAACGGAACGGAACAGAACGGAACAGAACAGAACAGAATAAAATAGAATAGAATGGCACAAGTACAGACTGAAAAAGATCTGGCTTGTCAATAGTGCTTAATTCTTATGATTATGATTAAGAATGGAATAGCAGCAGACATACTTTCAAGACACCACAGTATGGTGATTAATTAGGGCTCAGGCACACTTCCCCAGTAAAATATATATACTACTTCTACAATTAAATTGCATTGTTTTTGGTGTTACCCCATATTGTAGATAAAGAGTTTCACTACAGTACGATATAGAGACTACTGACAAGTAAATATATTTAAAAATATCTTACAAAATTGCAGTCTTATGGATTGGTATGTATGTTTGCCATAAGGGGGAAGGGGATATTTCCAGTAAACACTTAGAATTCAATTATAAATCAGATAATGATAATCTTTCATTTCATTTTTTTCCTAAACCTGCTGCCTTTCAGCAATGTAGGATGACTGTCCAGGATGACCTTTGGTCGTTACTCCCTCAGATAACCTTGAAGGCACCAGCTTAGAAAAAACTGATGATTGTGAAGTGATTAAATATCCAGCGCATGTTTAAAAGCCAAAAGGAGGAGGAGAACTACCCTTAAGGTGCCCATCAAACAAGTATACATCTCACTTGGCCAAAACCTTTTCATGCTGGACTGAATTTATAATTCAATTATATTTCTTGTTTTCACATTCACATATATAAGTGTATACTTCAGTTTTATACAAAATAGCATCCTCCATTTTGTGATTTATGCATAGCAGTATAAAAAATTAAGATAATTTCATAGCTTCACTGGAAGCCATAATAGCACGAATGTATGACAAATGTCTTTTTTATAACCTTTTGTCATGGGTACTGTAAAGATGCCATTTGTGCATTCTCTTATGAAATTACAAGCCCTTCATTTTTTAAAAAACTTTGTGTATTTGTCATCTGGATAAGACTCTAGAATGCTTTACAATGCCCAAATGCACACCAACAATTCTGCTCTTCATTTCTTTTATTATTTCAATATCAGAAAGTTGAAAAGCTTACAGGTTCAGTTTGCTGACCCTTAATGCTGGCTGTAAAGCTACAGTCAATGAAATTTTATTTAATGGGATATTGATGATGGTCGAAGGGCAAGAAACATCTGATGAATCAGGAGATAGGGAAGAAAAATAAAAAAATATCCAGCTAATTATGAAAGGAAAGCAGGACAAAGTTCTATTTCTTTTTTTAATAGCAATTTTCCTATTAAAATTACAATTACAAATATAAAAACAAATACAAATCAAAAAAGAAAAAGAAAGCACGGAATATGATGTAAATAAAAAAAGAAAAAAAGAAAGAAAAAAAATAAGAATAAAGCAATTAAAAAACCCCAAATATATAAATACATTACTTCCCCTTTCATCACAAGTATAAACAATTCTAGTAACTTACCACCTTCTACTAAAATAATACAAATATTCTCTTCTTCCCATGTCCTATCTTTTATTTATAGACAGATCCTTAAAGCCTTTCCTCATCAACAAAGTCCACTAAGGGTTACCACAGATAACAACATATCTATTTTAATCTTGATCACATAAACCAACTTTCTATACCTCCCTTTTTCTTTTAAAAATCTTCATCTTTAGTTTCTTCAAATAATGCCCAAAAACTTGTCTGCTTTTCATTCTGTCTTTGTCCCTTCTTACAAAATTCTTCAAAGCTTTAACAAACTTCATTCTTAAGTCCAATGTAGGAAAGTTATCTAGGGTACTCTCTTGGTTTGTTATTTAAAATATCCCTTTTAATTATTAAAGAAATCAACCAATTCCTTGTGCAGTATCTTTTCTGTATCATTCTTGTAGCCTGTCATTTTTAAATCAACTTTCAGATGAATCCCAATCTTGTCAAATCTTGTTCCTCATTCACAACATTTTTTTAAACACAGTCTGTCGGTAGAGACCAACAGACACTTTTAACATTAACTCCTGAAGTATAAGAAAATATAAGAATATATGCTGTGAAAGTGGGGGCAATATTACAATTTAAAAGATTTTGGCAAATTAAGAAAACGATTTGTAATATTGTTGCCAGAAAATGCTAAACATCACATTCTTTTTTTTTTAAATAGTTTTTTTTAATCATTTTTAAATTTTTATTTTCTATTTTATTTTATTTGTTTGTTTATAATCTAAAATGCAAAAAAATACAAAACATATAGTAGTAAAAATAGGGGAGGGAAAGAGGAAGGGAAGAGTGCAGAAAAGAAGGGAAAAAGAAAGAAAAGATGTTGATTTCCAAATCTCTTTGGTGCAGTAAAATAAGATAGTAACATCCAACCTCATTTTTTTTGCTTTTACATAGTAGTATAAAATAGCCATTTCTACATAAACATATCCATCTAATCAGTAAAACCCAAAATCAAAGTTTCATTTGATTTTCCACCTCAAGCACAAAGTCCAGAAGAGGTTTCCAAGTAGAAAAAAAAAACTTATTTTTTTCTTTCATCAAAGCAATCAATTTAGCCATCTTTGCTAACTCCATCAGCCATTCATTGTGGAGATCAAAGTCTTGTTTTGCTTGTAAAATTTCAAAGCTCTTGGAATCTTTATTATACTGCATATGACTATATTGTTCTGTTTATCTATGAAGAGTCCCAGATAAGGATGGACAAATATGTCACTCTTTTTTCCATAACATTCAGGTCCCCCCAAGTCCATACATATTTCATCCCATAATGAAAACAGTTTGGAGAGATATTTCAATATCTGTATCTTCAGGAGATACAGAATTACCACTTTTTCCCGTGTCTGAAATTTTGTACATACGTTTGAATGCGGTGTTTATTATTATTCATATTTTAGAAAATTCTTTATTTGCTAAATTGCTCTAAGAATTGCTTTATAACTTTAACAGAAATGTCAAAGCTGAACTATAATTAAGTTCCAATTCAAAATTTAAGATTTTGATTTGATTTATATTAAGTGTGAATCATCATAATGTTGCCCCTATGCTTCAGGACAGTCTGTATAAAGATAAAAAAGTTAAATAATGTAATAATAGAAGTTGCAAAAATAAAGATATAAAATCTATAGAGTAGGAATGATCAAGCTTTTCCATAGGGAAGTAAACAAATGAATCAAGTAAAATAATTTGAAAAAAAGGTCATTAAGATAAATTTCATAGTTTGCTGAAAAGAAGGCAAGGTTAATGACTATTGAATCTCTCTTGAGAATGCATTAAAAATTAGCCTGACATCAGAATGTAGAGTTCTTTGCTTTGTGAAGACTTGATTGATTGATTGTATTATATTTCTATTCTGTCTTTACTTTAGGAGTAAAAGATGGCATCTGTGTGTCCTCCTTTCATTTTAACAATCCTATGAGGCAATGTATAAGTCCTAGTACTCAGAGAAAATTCTTCAAAGAAACTCTTAATGTATGGGGTAATATGGGAGGACACACTCTTTCAGATATTTAATAATAACCTGCTATCTTTGACTGATCCTAGCAATAAAAATTAAGCTAATGAAACTCCATAGGTATTTGTTTTGTTATGGCTCCATCATTTAGCACTTGAATAGTGGAATTCTGCATAAACTCTGCATAAATACAAAATATTTGTAATATTGAGACAGTAGGGGAAGAGAGAAAGGAACTTTCAGAGGGAGATGAAATGTTGAGGCAGAGATAATTACTGTTAAATAATGACTGTTCACAAATAAGTTTTCTCTCTTTTCCAATGATGTATTTAGGTATATTATTATTCTTTTAGGGTAATGCTCCAAGCATCTGATGAAATGTATTCCATATCATAACAAATCTGTTAATCTTTAAGAGTAAAAAAGAATTATGAACAGTAGAACTAATGCACTGCTTAAAGAGCTGAATCAGGAATGTGGGTACTCATAGTCTCTACTTAATTATGGAGCTCACTGGATAGCTTTCATGGAGATAAAATGTATTCCCAGAAGAATAAATAAAGAAGGAATATATAAGACATGCATGGACAGGAAGAAGGGGTGATGTCATGGAAGACCCTTCAGAAAATAAGGAGGAACTGCTGAAGGCCTTGAAAACAAAGGATCGATTGACCTGGCCTCAGCATAGCCAGTGCAAGGTGAGCTCTTAAAAGGAGGGAAACAACAAAAGATTCTTTTTAAAAGAAGTTTACTGAAATTCAAAAAAATCATAGATAAAAAGTAAACAAGAAGAAAAATAATTGAAAAGAATGAAAAAAATCTGTCAGAAAACAAAATTAAAAGAAAGAAAAAGTAAAAGTAAAGAAAAAAATAATGACATCCGACTTTCTCTACTACAAATATAGATAAAAATTCAGCAAACCTTTTACTCTAAAATCAACAATAGTTTACATTATTTCTATAATTCCATATAATTCTAATAATCACATCTCCAAATCTCTCAGTTTCTCACAAAAAGTCCAAAATTGTTTTCCAAGTAGAGCTAAAATTAGTCAAAGTCTCTTTGTAAATCAAAGCTCTCACTTTTGCAATCTCTACCTACTCCATCAGTTTAATCGTCTATTTTTCCAATGTAGATATTTGTAAGTCCTTCCAGCTTTATACATATAGAAATGTCATTGCTGTTATCATATATAAAAACAAAGGTCCACAGGACCTTTCAATTTGGTTACCAATTAATCCCAAAAGGGAAAAAAAACCTTCTGGTTTCAGTTGTATGTTTACCTTTAAAATCATCTGATTTTATCACACCAGATGGAACCGAGCAAAGGCCTTCTTGGTCACAGTTACCACCTGCTCTTTGAACACAAGCAGTAAGTCCAAGACAACCCCCAGGTTGTGCACCAGTCTCAAATTAGGAAATGCAAGACCTCACCCAAAACTAAATATGGAAGGTCATCAGTTCCAAGGGGGGCTAATAACCATAGCCACAGATTCTTCCCATTCTTTTCCAGCCACAATCCTTTATTGATGATTGCTGTTGATGTTGGTGTTGGAACTAAAGCCATTAGAGTAGACAGGATTTGAAAATGACTGGCTGAAAGAGTGGTATGAAAAGTATATTTGATATACAAATGAAATTGGCAGCTGTCTTTGTTAGATTTGCATGAAGAGTCAGACGCGGAGTGCTTCAGTGAAGAGTTTATTAGTGACTATAGCTCATAACAGACCCAATTTGGCTGGTCTGCGCTGCTACTTATAGCTAGCAGCCGCAGCTGCCAGCCAATCAGAGTGCAGGGTTTTCCCGCACTTTTTAAACCAATCATTTCTGACATTTTACAAGAACAGTTCAAACTTAACCAATGACATTCAAACCTGCATACATAACACCCCTCCCCACTAGGTTCAGTCCATACTCAAACCCCAACCTATCTAATGTATTCTTTTAAATAGGTGGGGCTCTTACGTGTCGTTGAGACCTTCGTGGTTCAGAAGTTTTAACGTTCTCACCCAGTGAGAGGAAATGTGTCGACATTTCCCTAGTTGGAATTCCTGTGAAAAAAGACCCTGTTTGGTTGTTAGAATCTGGTCTCTCCTCCCAACCTATCTCCAGCCCAATGTCAGCACCCAAGTCAGGTAGTGATGTGCAATCTTCCACTTGTAAAGATGGATTTTGGCATTGTGACAGGTTTTGGGATGGTTCCTGTCGTAATGGCTCATTACACATGGGGTTGATTCTTGTTTGCTGATTATCCTCATGTTCCTCCCTCCCCTAGAAAAGCATTAGGTATGGGAACTAGAGAGGAACAATGCGATGTTCCTGAGGTAACCTGGATCTAAGCTGATCAATGTGCCTGCTCCAGAGGACTCCATCCTCTGTTTGTACCCTGTAAGAACAAGGGCCTGTGATTTGAGTTATTTCAGCAGAAATCCATGAAGGTTCACCCATAAGGTTCTTAGCATAAACAGAATCACCCACACTGAACGTGCGAACTTTGCTAGTGGAATCTAGTGGTGCATTGGGTGCGTAAGTGGGATGAAGGCGCTCAAGGGAGACCTAAGTTTCCTACCCATCAACAACTCTGCTGGGGATAAGTTAGTTGATGGGTTGGTGTGTGCTGAACACTAAGAAGTTTTTCAACTTTCTCAGTGATGTCCCCAGGACCCAATTGCTGAAGCTTTTCCTTGATAAAACGTACCATTCATTCAGCCCGGCCGTTAGAAGGGTGCCCAGGGGCTGTCAGGGCATGTCTGATACCCAGTTGTGCTAGATAGGATTCAAAAGGGTTGGATGTAAATTGAGGGCCATTGTCAGAGACAAGAACATCAGGTAACCGTGAGTTACAAAAGCTTTTAAGCTGCTTGATGACAGCATCAGTTGTGGTGGATGCCATAGGATTACCTCTAGCCATTTGGAATATGCATCTACTATAATAAAGAAGGTGCGCCTCTGGTAGGGCCAGCAGAAATCAATGTGAATCCTAGACCAGGGCCCTAGGACATTCCCATTCCTGTTTGGGGGCGAGAGGTGGGGCAGGCCTGACTACCTGACAGTTGGGACAAGATGCAACCCAGTTTTCAACCATTTTGTCAATACCTGGCCACCATACATAACTCCTGGCCAATCCTTCATCCTTACAATACCAGGATGACCCTCATGTAGCATTTCCACAACCTCCCTTTGCAGTTTTGCAGGAATAACCACCCTGTTACCCCACAAAATACATCCTCTTAATACAGATAATTCAGTTTGCCTGGATTTAAAAGGTTGGGCAAGTTGAGGTAGATCTTGAAGAGGCCAACCTTTCTTAATCCAGCCTATAATAGGAGCCAATAAAGTGTCTTTGGCAGTCTCTCTGGCAATTTCAGCAGCGTGTACTGGAAGCTTGGCAACAGTTTCTAGGAAAAAGGTGTGCCTCAGTTCAAAGTCCTCCTTGTGACAAGGAAGTGGGCAACGACTCAAGGCATCAGCATGTCCAATGTCCTTGCCAAGCTTGTGGATAAGTTTGTATGAATAAGCAGCAAGAAATTCAGTCCACCTCAGCATTCTTGGTGACAGGATAATGGGTGTAGGTTTGTCTCCTGCCACAATGCCTAACAAAGGTTTGTGATCTGTGACAATGGTAAATGTTCTCCCATATAAATACTCATGAAATTTCTTGATAGCTGCAACAATTGCCAATGCTTCCTTGTCCAATTGGCTGTAATTCCTCTCTGCTTTGGTCAAAGTGAGAGTAAAATGCAATAGGGGCTTCCGTCCACTGGGAAGCCTAATCAACCCCCCCACTCAAAGGGGATGCATCACAAGTCAGTACAACAGGTAAATTCTCAGAGAACTGTATGAGTACAGCATCAGATGTGATTAGTCTTTTAATACTGTTAAATGCTGATTGTTCTTTCCTGCCCCAGACCCAAACAGACTTTTGTCAAGCAATCTGTGTAATGGTTCTGCAATGGTTGCCTTCTGAGGTAGGAACATGTGGTAAAAGTTAATAAGTCCAAGGAAGGCTTGCAAATCTGTTTTACATTTTGGTCTAGGGGCTTCTTTGATTGCTTGAACCTTGGCATCTGTAGGGTGGATGCCATGCTTGTCAATCATATAGCCCAAGAACTCAACCTTGTCAGTTCTAAGAGTGCATTTTTCTTCCTTGACTTTTAACCCCGCTTTCTTGAATCTTTTAAGGACTTCTCTGAGTCTCTCTTGTAATTGAGTGTCATTTTCAGCAGAGATTAATACATCATCAAAGTAAGGCACTACCCCTGGCAGTCCTTGGAGCATTCTTTCCATAAGGCTTTGGAAGATGCCTGGTGCCACGCTTACTCCAAACTGTAACCTTTTGCATTTGAAGGCACCTCTATGAGTCAAAATGGTTTGGGCCTCTGCAGTGGCATCATCAGCTGTTAGTTGTTGATATGCCTGGGCCAGATCCAATTTGGCAAAGACTGTACCCCTGCCAAGTGAATGTAATAAATGATGCACCACTGGAACTGGATATGCTCTCTGTTGAAGTGCCTGGTTCAATGTCCCCTTATAGTCCCCACAGATTCTCACTGACCCATCAGTCTTGACTGGTGTGACTATGGGTGTCTCACATCTGGAGTGGTCATTGGGCTCTAAAACTCATTGCGCTATTAGTTTATCTAATTGTGCATCAATTTTTTCCTTTAAGGCAAATGGCACCCTTCTGGGCTTTAAGCAAATTGGGGGCACCCTGGGATCTAGGTTGAAAGTGATAGGGGTCCCCATATACTTGCCCAATCCGTCGCTGAAGACCTCTGGAAACTCAGACTGCAAGGCCTCCTCCCATTCAGTGTTGCTCACGAGATTGATGCCAGTCACCTCGATGCCTAGTGGATTGAACCACTCAAGTCCCACAAGCTTGGGCGGTCCTTGTCCACGATGGTCAGGGGCAAATGTTTGGTGTGGCCTTTGAACTTCACGATGAATTCTGTTGTTCCAACTACTGGAATCTTGTTCCCTTGGTAGTCTTTAAAAGTCAGTGCTTGCTTCTGGAAATGCTTCTTCTGAATGTTGGGAAGTAGCCTGTGAATAGTGTCCCATGACACCACAGATAAATAGGAGCCTGAGTCCACTTCCATTGGCAAGGCCTTCCTTCAGTTAGTACCTTCACGTGTACTTTTCTGCTTCTTAAGGGTGAAGAATGACCAATGGTGACTGTTTGATGAGTTTCATTCTTCCCTTTTCTACTGTATTGGCCCATTTCTCACTGAAGTTGTTAGGCTTGAAATCTTTGTCAGGAACTTCTTTCTGCTTGGTGGAGTTCTGGATGATTTGCAGACTCTTGCTAGGTGACCTCTTTTTCACAATGGAGACAGATGGTATAAAAACTTGCATTCAGTGTGGGGTGGCCACAACCTCTGCAATAAAAGTTTGCCTCTTTCTTCAAGGTTTTCCTTTTCTTCTCCATTCTGAGTCTATAAATTCCTTCCTCCACCTCGCTACAGTCTGAATCAGAATCTAATTCCTTGCAATGGGTTGTTGTGGATTTTCCACATCAGGATGGCTTCGGCCTTGTTAATTTTCTTCATGGCTGCTGAGGACTTGGTAGCTTCTGAAGAAGCTTCTTCTATGGCCTCCTTAAAGCGTGATCTTAGGTTTCATTAATAATTTGCTCTGCAAAACCTTGTCTTTTAGGCCTAGAACAAATCGATCGGCGCATGGCCTCTTCTAAGTTGATAAATTCACATGCACCCCCTTAAACTTGCCATGAAGTCATTAACGTTTCGCTTTCCCCTTGATCCCAATGGTAGAATTCGTGTCTCTTAATGAGGCGCGATACTTGTATCGCATAATGGGCTCTTAATAACTTTTCTAAATCGGGCCAGTCCATTACCTTCATGTCTGCAGCTCGCCACTGCCTTGCCATCTTGAAAATGGCGGACGCAGTGGGTGAGAGAATCGCCCTCTTCCGCTTGTCGTGTCGGCTGAGATCGTTTCCCTCCAAATACATTTGGAAATGATCTGCATCGAGTCCCAGTCTTCTGCCGTCGGATCGACGGGGCTGAGGGGTGTTCAGCACAGCCATCTCTCTCAGCTTCTTCTCCCGTTGTCTTCTCTTGGAAGGATCCCACCTTCGTCACCAGTGTTAGATTTGCATGAAGAGTCAGATGCGGAGTGCTTCAGTGAAGAGTTTATTAGTGACTACAGCTCATAACAGACCCAATTTGGCTGGGTCTGGCTGCTACTTATAGCCAGCAGCAGTTTAGCCAATCAGAGTGCAGGTTTTCCCTTTTTTAAACAATCATTTCTGACATTTTACAAGAACAGTTCAAACTTAACCAATGACATTCAAACCTGCATACATAACAGTCTTAATACCATCTTTTTCGGGCTATAAGATGTTCTGGACTATAAGGCATTCTTTTGGGAGAAAACTTTGCTCTTTTTTCTTTATTAATATAAATAGAAAGAGCAACATGTTCAAAATCCATATAGACAATGTGTTGTCTGGATTTTGAACATGTTCTCTTCTATCTAAAAAATCTTCACTTCTGACTCCCAGCATCCATCCAGTATTCATCTGGCCCATTCTCCACGGCCTGTTCTCCATGGCCTGTTTGCCACCTGTTTACCGCTACCCATTTGCTGCTCCCACCGCCCATTTGCTGCTGCCCATTTGCCACTGCAGCCCATTCTAGGACAGCTAATCAGTGCCGCACCAACCCCCCTCCCTCCCTGCAATATTCGCTGTATAATACGTACAGACATTTCCATCCACTTTTTTTGAGAGGGGGGAGTGTGTCTTATACTCCGAAAAATACAGTAATTGGAAGGGATGTGTAAATGGGGAAGCAAAAGAACATCTTAGATGATTTACTGATATTGGCTCTACATAAGAGATCTGTTAAAGTTCTGATGAATTTTGTGAAAAGGGACAATGAGAAAATGAAAAGATAAGAAGCTCTGGGACATTGTCTATTTTAGATTTAAATAAATCTGAAGGGATTAATGCTCAAGACTGGTAAAGTAAAAAGCAAGAAATATAAATGGGTTTATTTGATCAAATTTAAAATAGTATACTGTTATTTACAACCATCCTTATTGCTGACAAAGACTGAATGACAAGTTTGTAAGGATCTGTTTATAGATACGGGATGAAATATGGGAGGAAGAGACTTTTTATTGTATTTCAAGAAGTGATAAATTGTTTAAAAAAGTTTTTTTGTTGTGATAAGGGGTAAAATTACTTCTTTATATATTCCTTTTCTTTTCCTGTGTTCTATTTTTAATTTTTCTTAATTTTTTTCCTAACTATATTTTTCTTTTTCTTCTCTCTTTCTCTCTGATTTCTTTTTATTATTATTTTTTGTAGTTTATATTCATTTCTAATTTCTTTAACTCTAATGTTTAAAATTTATTTTTTTTAAAAGGAAGTCTCTAGACTTTGGGCCCTTCTGTCCTTTATGAAGCATTTATTCCTCCTTTATAGATAGTTAAGAAGAACCCAGAGACAGAGAGAATCACTGCTGTTCCCTATCTTTCATCTGTTCTGATTCTTAGCTATAGGGATTTATATGGTTATTTTTGCTAAGGAAAATTACATTTTGATGTATTGACTGGTATTTTCTTCCCAATTGTTCTCACATACCATTTTTTAAACACAAAATAAGAATTTGTTTTTTTTCCCTAAAGCCACCTGTTAACAACTCAGTGGGGGCACCTGAGAGTGAGCCCCTGCCATTGTCTAGCATCTGTGATATGTCTAAATGTAAAACTGTGTTGCTAAGAGTTCTTGTTCATCAAAACAACATGCTTTTCTCGTATCATTTATTATTTATTCGCACTGTAATTCAAAAGTTGATTTTTTTAAAAAGCAGACCTCATTTTCATTTGCGTTTTATTGCCAGTAATGTTATTTAGGCATTCTTGCAAGGGACAAATCTTTGGCTAAGTAATAGAGTGAATGGAGAAACAAAGAAAAATGGATCTGGTGTAAGTTTAATAAACTCAGTAGTGCAAGATCATAACTGCTCAATAAGGGCATGAGTCTGCTCTGTGAAAATCAATGGGAAATTTCTGGTGACCGCAGGGCCTGAATTTCCTTTGCATTTAAATAGCTTCATACTTGCAGTCATCTCTTGCATTTGATATATCAGATGGAAGAGATGGGGGTGGATGGGATGGTAAAACACCAAAGGAGTACACATACAATTGGATTCTGCACCAGTGATTCCTAAGTAAGTTTTATATTCATTAGTCTTCAAGTAGATTCCTTCCGTGTTTATTTGATTGGATTTCTAATGGGGGAACTCTTCAAAAGTCAAATGGCAAGAAAAGTATAGGGTATGCAAAGATTCTCTATTTTATTTTCCTCTTCCTGAGCTAGAGATAGATTTGTATGCAACTTTTGTGAAGATATGATTATTGAAATAATTGTCTTTGGCATATCTAATGATATCTGCTTTGGATCATTGAACTCAAGCCCACTATTGTGGAAGGTATCTTGTTTGAAAGCACATGACTGGCATATTACCTCATTGTTTTTGAGTGGGTAAACCAATTATTATTCCTTTTTTTGATAGAGAACTATGTACACATGTATATATGCACACATCTTTTTTAAAAAGAAATACTATTCCAGGAATGTGGATTAATAAGTACGTTTCCCTGATCAAAACACAGAAATGACTATTAAATATTTTTCTCATTTGCAAAATAAATGTAATTGTATGTAATTAGATCACCATGTTTTTCAATTTTTCTGTAGATCTGGCAACTGTTAATAACTGGAACATTTATCAACAATATAAGTGCATCGTTTTTTGTTT